>SJYT01053986.1:233105-328272 GCA_006410635.1 Cephalophus harveyi
TTTTTTTTTTTTTTCTTTTTTGTCACAGTAAGACAGAGTTATAGGACCTGAATTCCTTCACTCTTTTTCATCATTTCCATGCCAAGGTGTATATGACTATTGGCCACACTGTTTGAAGCAGACTTTTTGAAGATTAAGATGGGGATTCTCAACTGATGATTGGTTTTGACCTCTGGAGCTGAATAGTTCATTTATGGACAGATGACCAAGGAGTTTTTCTTATGGCTTGTAGCCTGTAGCCAAGTCTACCCATGCAGACCACTGGGTAGTTCTCGACACTCTCCACCCTCTACAGAAATGATGGGCCATTGTGAATGCTAGTCACAAAATTCCTTTGCCTTCTATTGCCGTATAGCATAATGGCACTCACCCTTGTCGAACCAGCTTCTTGTACCTTTCCAGTTAACATCATCACGCCTTTTGTCACTCCTCATTTGGTGAGAGCTCTACACTAACAGCATAAAATGGAACTGGATTCTGAATCAGCCTTCCAATGTTACTGTAGCAATCAGTCTCAAAAGGTAGGAAAGATACTTCTGGTAGAATTTGCCATTTTGATAGCATTATGATCCTTATTTTATAAAATTTCTCAAACTTAGGATTCAGCTGGTCAAACTATTATTTTTTAACCTTAAAATATGTCCTAATATTGCAATCTCTGCTTTATACATAAGCATATTTCCATAATTAGATCATAAGTTAAGTTTTTTTTATATCTGTTATTATATGGGCTAAAGTGTGACTAATGATCCTAATTATTAAATGAAGAAATATGTTGGTCATCAAGTCATTTAACAATGCCCAAGCAGGTAATCATTTGGTAGAAAAGTCTCAACTAGCTTAACAACTATATAAAGTAACACATCACATATTTTTGAAAAATGACTTAAGTGTTAAAAATCAGGGTTAGAACTCAAGAGTGTTCTCTTTTGTCATGAATACTTTTCAATTTTTACAGCAGAAACAAGAGACTGCTTTTATTATATTATTTATGGTAACTAATTATCTCTTTATAAAAGGAGGTTTCATATAACCTATTTTTGGAAAAGTAGTTAAGAAGCTATTTTGGTTTTCAGTGTCCAGAGATTTTGCTCCTTAATTTTATACCATAGTTATATATTGTAGTCAGAGTGAGTTTTTTGTACATGGGTTTTATTCAGAGGAAGTAATTCAGAGAGGCGGTCACCAATATGAATATAGCTCTAGATTGGTCAGTTATTTCTGTACTAGTTCCAGGGATTGATTGGAAAGAGACTTGTGGTGGCAGGGCTGGCTGGGGCAACTTGGGGACAGTAGCTTCATGAATCTAGGGAAAAAAGTTTTGGTATGTGCACATTTGCTGTTACTTGGTTTTGTAGCCAAACATTGCTTCTTGGATTTCTTATCTTATCAGTGAAACCAAAGCTATCCCAGATTGCATTGGTGCTATCAGATCTATGATTATAGATCATTCTAATAATCTCAATCCTGGTATTAGCCTCAGCTAAATAAATTCTTCTTGAATGTGTTATTATCAGTCTTAGGAGAAGCTACATTAGAGTTAGTAATGAAGGTATTCAGCTCAGTTCAGTCACTCAGTAGTGTCCGACTCTTTGCGACCCCATGAATCGCAGCACACCAGGCCTCCCTGTCCATCACCAACTCCCAGAGTTTACTCAGATTCACGTCCATCGAGTCAGTGATGCCATCCAGCCGTCTCATCCTCGGTCGTCCCCTTCTCCTCCTGCCCCCAATCCCTCCCAGCATCAGAGTCTTTTCCAATGAGTCAACTCTTCGCATGAGGTGGCCAAAGTACTGGAGTTTCAGCTTTAGCATCATTCCTTCCAAAGAAATCCCAGGGTTGATCTCCTTCAGAATGGACTGGTTGGATCTCTTTGCAGTCCAAGGGACTCTCAAGAGTCTTCTCCAACACCACAGTTCAAAAGCATCAATTCTTCGGCGCTCAGCCTTCTTCACAGTCCAACTCTCACATCCATCCATGACCACAGGAAAAACCATAGCCTTGACTAGACGGACCTTAGTCGGCAAAGTAATAGCTCTGCTTTTGAATATGCTATCTAGGTTGGACATAACTTTTCTTCCAAGGAGTAAGCATCTTCTAATTTCATGGCTGCAGTCACCATCTGCAGTGATTTTGGAGCCCCCAAAAATAAAGTCTGGCACTGTTTCCACTGTTTCCCCATCTATTTCCCATGAAGTGATGGGACCGGATAAAGGTATTAGTCCCTGCTTAACCAATTTAGGGAAAAGGAACTTGGCTTTCTGAGTATTAAGATGATTGTTCATAGAATCTTGACTCAACTGAAATTTTGACATGTAAATATAAGTTGAAATTTTAACTGGAGAATTGAAATATTTTTTTACACTACTATACAAATTCTCCCTCCTTGTTAAAAAATGCACTGTTATGTAACTGACTTTATTAACAGAGATAGTGGTTTTTTTTTTTTATTTTTATGAGCAATATCATGTAATTATGGCAGCGACAGTGAAAGAAAAGTTCCTATAAGGCATCATCAATAAAATAAGCAAACAAAAGAACCAACAGTGTTTAGCAATGTTCCCTGGTGAAGGACACAATGTAATATCTGTAAATAGAGTCCTAGGCCTTCCAGGTTATTTATAAAACCTGTTTGGGATTGGGATAAAGATACTTTTCAATTTCTGGATCCTAAATCTCTCAAGGACTTGTCCTTTTAAATCATATACACTGTACATGCTCTTTTCCAATGTATCCCATCTGAGATACTTCAGAAATATTCATTTATATTTATATTCTCTGGAAGCTTTTCAGTGTAAGTAAAGACTTAGTTTAGTTCAATGTAAGTAAAGACTTAGTTCTTTACAGCATCGGATCTTGCTTCTATCATCAGTCACATGCACAACTGGGTATTGTTTTCGCTTTGGCTCCATCCCTTCATTCTTTCTGGACTTATTGCTCCACTGATCTCCAGTAGCATATTGGGCACCTAATGACCTGGGGAGTTCCTCTTTTGATATCCTATCATTTTGCCTGTTCATACTGTTCATGGGGTTCTCAAGGCAAGAATACTGAAGTGGCTTGCCATTCCCTTCTAACAGGGAGGCCTGGCGTGCTGCGATTCATGGGGTCGCAAAGAGTCGGACACGACTGAGCGACTGAACTGAACTGAAAGACTTAGTTTAGAACCTCCAACTTTTGTAGATCAACTCACCAAAAATCAATACTTTGAAAGACAAAATTCAATTAATAGAATGACCAATTTGCCAAAATTTACTGATTTAGCAAAAATGGTTTTAATATTTGAAAAGGGACACTCAGTTTTAGTTACTGATAATAAAACATACAAAATAAATGCTGATATGTCATTTGAAGTACTGGCCAAAAAAGGAATATATAAAAATGATTAGAATTTGAAGAAACAGAAACTGTCCAAAGTAGTCAGAATAATTCCAGAACCTGTAAAATGCCAGAAACTTGACTTCAAATAAGGGGCAGTGGGAATATGTACACTTTGTGGCAGTTTGTTGAAAGGTTTGTTGTGAAAATCTGACAAAGCATCTGAAGAGCCAGGAGGGTGTCCAGATGGAGTATTATACTGGACCATGTGATTAGTGTGGGTAGAAAAATAAATGATCTGGGATATTACAGGAGAATCCACATCACCTCAAATGTTGACTGCAAGTCATTAAGAGTTGAAGGTTGAAATGCTTGCTACCTGAGAAAGTGGCAAAATATTTTTAAAATATTGCATGACAATAAGAATGTAAAATTGCATTAAATGAGATTCCTGGTTATTTTCTCCAAACTTTGAAGAGTTTTGGTCTGTTATAAGGACACAGTTTTGTTGTTGTTTTTTCTGTGCACTGTTACAAGAGTGTAACTCAGTCTCAAGGACACTTCACTCTTTGGCATCCCGTGTTGTCAGCTGTTGTACTCAGTAATCAATGGAATTGATATTTGTGCCACAATGTGGATATTTCTCTCATAGTGGCAGCTAACCTAGAGCCTCAGTTGCCCACGTCTCGCTTCCTGGGGCTGACAGCTCCTGTAGCCTCGCATGAGTTGATGACACCAGCTATCAGTGTCACCAATGCTACTTTCTAAAGTTGTTATTAGCAGTATTCAGGATTCCCTGGTGGCTCAGATGGTAAAGAGTCTGCCTGCAATGTGGGAGACCTGGGTTCAAGCCCTGGATCAGGAAGATCCCCTGGAGAAAGAAATGGCAATCCATTCTAGTATTCTTACCTGGAAAATCCCCTGGATGAAGGAGCTTAACAGGCTACAAGTCCATGGGGTTGCAAAGAGTCAGAGACGACTGAGTGACTTCACTTTCACTTATTATTGCTGTATAATATTGGTAGTAGTTCCCCATGTGTTAGGCAGACAATAGTGGAAATTTACTAGCAGCAGTCTGGAAGCCCAATGCACTCATGTTACCCTCAGGGAAAATCAGGCTTCCCCTGGCATGATGTGAAGTCCCAGAGAGCAGCAGAAGTTGATACCAGGTAAACAGCTACACACTCCAAGGCTGCAGGCATGCACAGCAGTCTCAGGACATGCACTTAGAGATATTTTCAGATGCAGAGAAGTAGGAAGTGGTGAGTGGTTTTGAACTTTCTGTCCTTACACTGCTGTCCCAGAATCTGCTAAGTTACTTTGATACATTGAACTTCAACTATGAAGATGAGAAGATAATCTCATCAATTCACCCAGAAACATATAAAGGGAAACTGCTGTCTTCTGACAGTTTGTGTCACCAGGAGTTATGACATAACGTGTTAAAGCAGTAAATGAGGTTCACTCTGTGCAGATTTTTTTTTTTTTTTTAAGTTTGTGGTGGTGTTAAGTCGCGAAATCTTGTCTGAATCTTGGCAACGCAATGGACGATAGCCCAACAGGCTCCTCTGTCCAAGGGATTTCCCAGGCAAGAATACTGGAGTGGGTTGCCATTTCTTTCTCCAGGGGATCTTCCTGACCCAGGGATCAAACCCGAATCTCCTGTATTGGAAGGTGGATTCTTTACCACTAAGCCACAAGAGAAGCCCTAAATTTCAGCTTTCTTGAGGCATAATTGATGTATAAAATTGTAAGATATTTAAAAAGTACAAAGTGGTGATTTGATATACATAAACATGATTAAAGGATCCCCCTCATCTAGTTAAATAATAGTAGTACATCCATTGCTTTACTTATTTATTTAGTGAGAGGCCAGTAAAGTTCTAATATTATACAATATCACTTACTTGTGGAGTCTTAAAAATTGATATAAATGAACTAATATACAAACATAAATAGACCCACAGACATAGAAAACATACTTACGGTTACCAAAGAGGGAAGATGGCTAGAGGGATAAATTAGGAGTTTGTGATTAACATATACACACTACTATTTATAAAACAGATAAACCACAAAGACCTACTGTACAACACAGGGAACTTATATTCAATATCTTGTAATAACCTATAATAGAAATGAAGCTGCAAAAGATTATATGTGTTTTATATATATATATATATATATATAACTGAATCACTTTGCTGTTTATCTGAAACTAACACCAACATTGTAAATTAACTCTATTTCAATTTTAAAAAGTAAGTTCTATTCTCTTAGCACATTTCAGTTATGCAGTACAGTATGATCAGCTTCAGTCACCATGTTTTACCTTAGATTCTCAGATCTTATTCCTCTAGAGCTAGAAGTTTGTTCAGATCTTATTTATATCTATAGCCCTCTTTTTGTGGATCTTTGCCTGTTACCCATAAAACTTCCAGAAGCAGATGGATTTGCTCCCAAAGTCAGAGGAGGTGGATGTGAGACTGACAAAGGTTGCCTAGGTTCTTGACAGCTTCCATAATATTTCTTCATTTAACATGAGCAGTATGGCTTGAGTGGTCTGTGCTCACCAATGCTCTTAAAACTTTGCCCTTTGGGGTCATCTGTGCCTGAAATGCAGACTGGGTGCATCTCAACTCTCCTGTACCACTTTTCCATCACACACTGTCCCTCTGGTAAAATAAGCCTGAGAGCAGAAGTGGATGCAGACAAATTCCAGTGACATTGCATTTACACTGTCACCAGCAACATGGTAACTGCTTCATTTCAGGGTTTATCCTGAGAATCAAAGTCAGGTGATCAAATTTGCGGTGGGGCAAAAACTCAAGATTTGTGAATTTCCACTTCTCTTCAGATCCACTAATGTTTTCGTTCCAGATTCTGAGTGTTTGGTGCCTTTGTTGGAGATGGGATGGCAACATAGAAGTGTCAACACAGTTATACACAGCACATGAATATGGAATTATATAGAACACATTAATTTATTTATTGCATTCAGGGATTCAGACATATCTAATTAAGCATCTGACTGAAAAAGATGGGAAGTAACCACTGTCAGGTAATTGTGTAAAATGGAATGCCCAGCTTTTGTTGAAACAATAGTATTTCACACGAAAATGATTAGGTTACATTGATAATTTTTTGAAATATTTTAACAGTTTTTGGTCTTACTTCAGTATCTCAGGTAGCATTAGTTAATATTTAAAATCTAACTTGATTTGAATATCTGCAGTTATCAAAATTAACAATCTCTCTAAAAGTGCCAAGGTTATTGAAACCACAATAGTAAAATTGTCTTGACTACCAAAAGCACATGTAGAAGCCACCAAATGGGTCAGTCTTCTTATTCTCTGTATTCACAGATGATAAAACATGCAAAATAACACTGATACTTGGTGCAGGGTGTGGCATATGGTGAAGTGAAAGTCGCTCAGTTGTGTCTGACTCTTTGCGACCCCATAGACTATACAGTCCATGGAGTTCTCTAGGCCATTATACTGGAGTAGGTAGCTTCTCCAGGGTGGCATATGGTAGGTATACAATAAACACTTATTGAATTAAATATTGGCATAAATGTTGGTTGTGCTGTTGATAGGTCTGGCTTATTTTTTAAGTCTCTTTTCTCTCTTATAGAGAGATTTCTCTTGTGATCCTCACTTATTGAATTAAATATTGGCATAAATGTTGGTTGTGCCGTTGATAGGTCTGGCTTATTCTTTAAGTCTCTTTTCTCTCTTGTAGAGAGATTTCTCTTGTCACCCTCAGAACTGTTAATCTGGTTTCCATTGCCCCTCATCTACTTGACGTGTCTGGACTTAAACCGGAGAAAGTGTTAGTGTTTTTCCTGAACAGCTCCTCAGCCCCTGTGCAAATCAGTGGTTCAGAAAGATGGATATTACCTACTTCTTTAGTTTCAACCCAAACAAAAAAACTTGTTATAGATGGACCTGTGAAGTGTGGTTAAATTCAGTCATTCTTTAACTGATAAGAAAAGCATATGTGTATATCATCACGGAGGCTAGGTAGGAAAACAACAGGCACCGCATGGGCTGAAGCTGCCATGGTCATACTAGGTGTGGTGATAAGAAGGGAGAGTTTCCTTCCTTGCCATTAACACAAAAAGAAAGAAGACTGTGCAAATCAGTGGTTCAGAAAGATGGATATTACCTACTTCTTTAGTTTCAACCCAAACAAAAAAACTTGTTATAGATGGACCTGTGAAGTGTGGTTAAATTCAGTCATTCTTTAACTGATAAGAAAAGCATATGTGTATATCATCACGGAGGCTAGGTAGGAAAACAACAGGCACCGCATGGGCTGAAGCTGCCATGGTCATACTAGGTGTGGTGATAAGAAGGGAGAGTTTCCTTCCTTGCCATTAACACAAAAAGAAAGAAGCCACCACCTCTGCAAAGACTTTCCTTTCTTTTCTTGTTACATTTGTTTATTGCTTTTGACTGCACTGGGCTCTTACTGCTGCACGCAGGCTTTCTCTAGTTGAGGTGAGCGGAGAGGCTCCTCTCTAGGTGTAATGCATGGGCTTCCCATTCCGGTGGCTTCTCCTGTTGCAGAGTACAGGTGCTAAGACACACTGGCTTCAGTATTTTCAGCATGTGGGCCCTGTAGTTGTGGCACATGGACTCTATGAACCATACAGGCTCAGCAGTTTTGGCACATGAGCTTAGTTGCTCCACAGTATGTGGGATCTTCCCGGACCAGGGGTGGAACCCATGTCCCCTGCATTAGCAGGAGAATTCTTAACCACTGGACCACCAGGGAAGTCCAACCTTTTCTTTTTAAAATGAGAATTTGAAGCCATTTGACAAGCAAAACTAGGGAAAATTAGTTGATAGCCTTTGCCCCCTTTCCTAGGGTTGAGGGTTTATTAAAGGGCACTGAAAAGGGGCAAAGATCAGGAGAATAAATTTGAGGCAGCATCTGCAGATTGAGAGTAAGCTAAATGGTCTGGACGTGGGGAATTCTAGCAAGATGGGAAAAGGAAATGCTGCTAGTGTAACATAAACTTAAGTAAACAGTCATGTCTCAGAGCATAAAGCACCCTCTATCTTCTACCCTTCCACACCCTGTAAATATGATGTGGGGAAAATAAGCTGGTCAGTCACTTTCTTTAAATTATCAGGATACAGGGTATAATCTTAATCTACTCTTTATTTTCATTTTTATAGAGTAAAGGAAATAATTATGTTTTACCATTGAAAAATGGATAAAGTGATTGAACACTAGAGTGGTTTAAAACTGAAGTAAAAGGCAAAATGGAAGAACGATTCAGTTATCCTTGGTCTCTTAAAGAACCCCTCAGGTAGGACAGACAGTATGTGCTGCAGCCCTGAGCTGTGAGAATCTCTATCTTTGCATAAGAACTGTAATGAGCACTGGCCACATTCTGAGCATATGAGCTCCAGTCAAAGTAAAAGGCAAAATGGAAGAACGATTCAGTTATCCTTGGTCTCTTAAAGAACCCCTCAGGTAGGACAGACAGTATGTGCTGCAGCCCTGAGCTGTGAGAATCTCTATCTTTGCATAAGAACTGTAATGAGCACTGGCCACATTCTGAGCATATGAGCTCCAGTCTCTCCAATGAGCTCTGCTGCTGTGTAGATAGTGGAATGACAAATTAAGACATAAAGAGGCCAGGACTCTGAGAAATTTTTACATGACTGTTTTTGCTCACATCTGACTCTGTTGCACTCTGATAAATCCTATGGTCCCTGCTAAGGACCCTTTGCTGGCCCAGAAGCACATACCTCACACCACCCCTTGCCCTTTCTCAACATTCATAATAACTGATTCACATCAAGCCAGGCCTCCAAAAGAGACCTGCTGGACAATGCGGGATGTGTGGAGAACACAACTGAGACACAGACGGAGCAGGTGCTCAGGTCAGAGAGCTCAGCACTGCCAGGGGAGGCTTGGGACCAGAGAGACGATCACTTACTGCAGTGGATCTTTGGGTGGCAGCAAGGACATGATGTTCCAGTGTTTATGAAATTACCTCACAGGGAGAGAGAAGGCAATGAACTATCAGAGTAATTTCAAATACATTTTAAAATTCAGGGTAACAGAAACAGGTCAAAGTGAATATCGTTAATGAATTACTATGGCAAGAGGAGAAATGAAAACACTCTTTTAAAGTGATCAGAAAGTACTTATGAAAAGCCTACTATTTGCCCAACACTTGTAAGATTAGGAAATCATATAAAACATGATTCCATCCCTCAAGGAGATTATAGGATTTATCTTTGACTTATTTATAAAAACATTTTAAGTATACAAGACAGGTATGCTTGCAAGTGAGTGAGTTACATGCAGTGGTGAACTGGTAAATCAGCTGTTATAGAAAACATAAAATTCTGACTTGTTGTGTTTGCCAATTTCTGTGTTGCACTACTCCCACCAAAGCCCTCACTGAATGTAGAGTTGGAAAGGGGTGTGCACAACTGTCTCTCACAAGCTGATCCAAGCCAGCTCCAGCACATGTGGGTCATCTGTCTACATGAGCAACACCTTGTTGTTTAGTTGCTAAGTCATGTCCAACTCTTTGCAACCCCGTGGACGCCAGGCTTCCTTAACAGCACTGTAAATGATGGTATTTAGATGTCTGGAGAAGGGACATCAGCCAGTTAGACTCCTATTAGGAAGACCTTAGTGGGGGAAGATAGGATTTACATAAAAGGAGGCCTTTTTAAGTTGAATTCTCAGAAAATAAGGCTGCTTGATTTAGTCTCCCCATCTCTCCTCACCCTGGCAGAACCTCTACATGTAGTAGAAATTCAATATTGTAAAGTAAAAATAATAATAATAATTATCTGTATTTGTGAAAAAATATTAATCCAAATTAGAATTAGATGGGGAGGGAAATATTTCATCTTATTTCATAGGTAAATGGACAACTTAAATGAGAACATTTTTTATGAAATGAAATCAGTGGTATCGAATGGTGTTTATTAATGTAACTGCCTCTGTATTGAATACAGTCCAAGTTGTTCAACCCCCTTTTCCTGCCCTGAAGGCACACAATTCGAAGGCAACCTAAAATAGTGTCCAGTTGGACAAATGTATAGAAAGGCACAGGGTCTTCTGAATTAGAGTTCCGTGTTGTATTCATTGCATAAAACAAAAAATAAATCATACATACATTTACACTCTGTTGGAAGTTTCTTGTGGGCAAAATGGAAGAGGACAAAAAGTAATCATCACAGCAAGCTGTCATTCAAGGAACAGGAAAAAATACAGAGAAGGGCATGCTCCATTCTGCTTTGTGTGTTTCGTATCTATAAATTAGCATCTTGTAGTATTAAACAGCACCTTGGAAAATAACTCAGAACACAGAAGTTCTCAGAAAATATTCACTGTGTTTTCAATGCACTCTAAATAATGCATTCAGCTCCTTACAGACATCCCATCAAATTACAGTAAGAGGAAAACAACAACAAATGCTTGCCCTAAACATAGGATTTCTAGAATTGAGGTTCAGTTCAGTTCAATCGCTCAGTCATACAACTTTTTGCGACACCATGGACTGTAACACGCCAGGCTTCCCTGTCCATCACCAACTCCCAGAGCTTGCTCAAACTCATGTCCATGGAGTTGGTGATGCCATCCAACCATTTTATCCTCTGTTGTCCCCTTCTCCTCCTGCCTTCAATCTTTCCAGCATCAAGGTCTTTTCAAATGAGTTAGTTCTTTGCATCAGTTGGCCAAAGTATTGAAGCTTCAACTTGGGTATCAGTCCTTCCAATGAATATTCAGGACTGATTTCCTTTAGGATGGACTGGTTGGTTCTCCTTGCAGTCCAACAGACTCTCAAGAGTCTTCTCCAACACCGTAGTTGAAAAGCATCAATTCTTTGGCACTCAGTTTTCTTTATAGTCCAGCTCTCATATCCATACATGACTACTACCATACTTTTGACTAGATGGACCTTTACTGGCAGATGTCTCTGCTTTTTAATATGCTCCATAGGTTTGTTACAGCTTTTCTTCCAAGGAGCATGCATCTATTAATTTCATGGCTGCAGTCACCATCTGCAGTTATTTTGGAGCCCAAGAAAATTAAGTCTGTCACTGTTTCCACTGTTTCCTTATCTATTTGCCATGAACTGATGGGACCAGATACCATGATCTTAGTTTTTTGAATGTTGAGTTTTAAGCCAGTTTTTGCACTCTCCTCTTTCACTTTCATCAAGAGGCTCTTCCTCTTTGCTTTCTTCCATCAGGCTGGTGTCATCTGCATATCTGAGGTTATTGATATTTCTCCCTGCAGTCTTGATTCCAGCTTGTGCTTCATCCAGTCCAGCCTTTTGCATGATGTACTCTGCACTTAAGTTAAATAAGCAGGGTGACAATATGCAACCTTGACGTACTCCTTTCCCAATTTGGAACCAGTCCATTGTTCCATGTCCGGTTCTAACTGTTGCTTCTTGACCTGCATATAGATTTCTCAGGAGGCAGGTCAGGTGGTCTGGTATTCCCATCTCTTTAAGAATAGGTTATTACAAGATACTTAATATAGATAGGTCCCTGTGCTACACAATAGGCCTTTATTTACCAGTTTTACATATAGTAGTGTGTATCTGTTAATCCCAAACTTTTAATTTATCCCTGCTCTTTGATAATCATAAATTTACTTTCTGTGTCTGTGAGTCTATTTCTGTTCATCACACTATTTAAACCTAGCATTCTTTAAGCTGGTAGCTTAGCTGGTAAAGAATCTGCCTACAATACGGGAAACCCCAGTTCAATTCCTGTATTGGGAAGATCTGCTAGAGAAGGGATAGGCTACCCACTCCAGTGTTCTTGGGCTTCCCTGGTGGCTCAGACAGTAAAGCATCAGCATGCAATGTGGGAGACCTGGGTTCGATTCCTGGGTTGGGAGGATCCCCTGGAGGATTCTTGCCTTAGAGAATCCCCATGGACAGAGGAGCCTGGTGGGCTACATTTCATGAGGTCGCAAAGAGTCTAACATGACTGAGCAACTAACACACAGCACATCCTGTAAGCTATTCCTGTGTTTCTCTCTGAACTTTTTCTTTCTCTTCAACTTTCTGGCACTTGTGTTTAATACTATAAAGGAGAAATAATGAAACATATCTTTTAAGAACAATTTTGGACTGGATGCTTAAGTATGACTTCCAGAAATATAGATTTAAGTGCAGTATCTCAGATATAGCTTAATAGCCCACGTGACATAACAAGAGTTCTTCTCTGTTGAAACAGATGTTCTGATATTCAACACAGTGTGGTACTAAAGTTTTCCCAATCATTTCTCCTTCTGTCCCAGGTTCTCTTTGATCTGTCCTGTGGCTACATATCCTTAAGTTAAATCATCCTTCCTCAAACATATAATCTGCATTTTTCAATGCTTGCCTCTTGCTCATGCTTTTTCTCCTGGCTATATTTATACTTTATATACTTTATATATATATATATATATTCACATATAGATAAGTATATATACATACACTTTTTTTCAGCTCTTTATTAGGTCCCTAAAACCTTTTTTTTTTTTTTAAACAAAAACAACTCTGTTAACATTTATCCAGATAATTTACTAATCTTGGCATTGCTAAGATTTTGGTGCATTCTCTGAAGCCTGGATAGGAGATAATCTAGATATTGCATATGCATTTATAATTTTATTTTTTTATTTATTTTTGGCTGTGCTGGGTCTTTGTGGCTGCATGTGCTTTTCTGTAGTTTTGGTGAGCAGGGACTATTCTCTATTAATAGTTGCAGTATACAGGCTTCTCACTGCAGTGAGTTCTCATGTGATGGAGCATGGGCTCTAGGGAGCTTGCATTTAAATGGAAATAACATACCTAATTAAGATGAAGTATTTGGAACTTCATTATAGGACATGTTTTCTTCTATACCCTTGTGTCTTTGCTTCTTGATATACTCATCTTTCAAGCAAAGCGATGATATCTAAGTTTTGAGATTTTCAACTCTAAAATAGTCCAGCAATTTCCTTTCAAACAGCAGAAGACCTTTAAATTAAGGCTTGTCAGAAATCTGACATCATTAAAACATGTTTTCTTTAAATGATACTGTAATAGCTGTAGTGTAGTTTTACATATGTTAGATAAAGATTTGGAGAAGGCAATGGCACCCCACTCCAGTACTCTTGTCTGGAAAATCCCATGGAGTGAGGAGCCTGGAAGGCTGCAGTCGCAAAGTCGGGCACGACTGAGCGACTTCCCTTTCAATTTTCACTTTCATGCATTGGAGAAGGAAATGGCAACCCACTCCAGTGTTCTTGCCTGGAGAATCCCAGGGACGGGGGACCCTGGTGAGCTGACGTCTATGGGGTCGCACAGAGTCCAACACGACTGAAGCGACTTAGCAGCAGCAGCAGATAAAGACTATTTGTTAATCCATCTAATTATGAGTGATTATCATGCCAAATTGGAAATACTATCTTAAGAGGGAGTTTGAGATGGTACATTTTGATACTAAGAAATCAAGTCATTTTATTTATTTATTTATTTGGCTCATAGAGCACATACTTTATTGAAAAATTTATTGGTCATTACTACCATATAACAGGGAAAATAAAACCTACTTCTCATTTGCAAAGAGTATAAAGTTAACCCAGAATGGCTTTGACAAGTGTGTGTTATGTGCCTTTGTTCCAACTCTTGCTAAGAAAGTCTTTTTGGACCCCTTTTGATGGTTATAAAGCAAAAAACAAAACAGGAAACAGTACTGATAAGGACAGGAAAGGAAAAAAGGTTTAGAAATTTAAAATAGGGATGCTCAAAATGATGGCTTCAGTTCTATCTCAATCAGGCTGTCTAAAGAGCTCAGGCAGCAGCCAGCAGTTCAGGTTCAGATCATGCCTTCTGGGCCAGTGGTGGTTCAATCCCCACTGTCCTGGGGTTCCAAGGCAGCAGACTGCAACTCTGAACCTCAGTGCAGTTGAGGAACACAAGCATACGATTTTCTGTCGTTTTTAATTAACAACTCACAACTAAATACCAACCAAAAACCAACATCTGAGACCGTGTCTGAGGTGCCACTCATACTCTGCTGTAAAGGGCAGTTTTGAGGCACAATATCCAAAGCTTGGGTAGAAGTCATTCTTCCCCTCCCTTCAAAGTAGGCCCCACATGCCATGGATGGAGGGGGCATGAGCCTGACCAGAGGCTAGGAGTCAGGGAAGCAACAAAGCAGGCACCCAGGGAAGGGTCTGTATCCCAGTCCTCAGTTCTGGTCCTGTAAACAGTGAAGACCCCACTGAAGACTTTGGAAGCAGAGAGGTAGGCAGACAAAGGCTTGTCTTTTATTGAATGAGTGATCTATGCAATTGCCGAGGCCACTATGTACAGAGAAGAGAGGGAGAACTTTATTGCTTGGTCTCTTCCTCCTTGGACAGAATCTTGATGATTTCCTCCTTCACGGCGCTTGCGGGCTTCCTTGGTCTTAGACCTGCGGGCCTCAGCCTGGTCCGCCAGAAGCTTCTTGCGAGCCTTGTCTGCCTTCAGCTTGTGGATATGTTCCATGAGAATCTGCTTGTTTTTGAACACGTTATCCTTCACCTTCAGGTACAGGCTGTGTTACATGTGGCGGTCAGTCTTCATAGATTCCCGGTATCGTCTGAGCAGCCGGTGCAGAATTCTCATCCTCCTCATCCAGGTTACCTTCTCTGGCATTCGAGCATTGGCAGTACCCTTTTGCTTACCTATACCCATATGCCTGCCCTTCCGGCAAGCCAAGGTGTTTTTCGGCATCGAGCCCAGGAACGGACAGTCACAGGCTTCTGGATGATCAGCCCGTCTTTGATCAGCTTCCGGATCTGCTGGTGGGAGATGGCATTGGCGATTTCATTGGTCTCATTGGGGTCCAACCAGACCTTCTTTTTTCCACAGCGAAGGACACTGGAGGCAAGCCTCTTCTGAAGCCTGAGCATACTCATGGCCGCAGCCGCAGCGGCAAAAGGAAAGTCAAGTCATTTTAAAATTGTATAAAGTGGCATGTTAATGATAAAATTCAATTTGTTTTTACACTGAAGTAGTATATACTACAGAAATTATGGAGAAAAACACTTGGAAAATGTCAGTTAAGAAACTTCCGTTAAAGTTCCCTCTGGTCTCATTCAAACCTGTGTCTTCAATAATGTTCACAAGTATTTGCCTATAACTCCTTAATTTGTACTTCTAGTCTCGACGTGTCCTCTAGGCTCCAGGCTGTGTGTGTGCTTGACAGCAGTTTTTGGATGTCTCATATACACCTCATATCCTACATGTTCAAAGCTGAACACAAGGTCATGCTCCCTAGCCCTGGTCCTCCTCCAGTGTTCTCCATCTCAGTGCTCAGTGGAAAACATCACCATCTTCTCAGTTGTGCAGGATGGAACCCTTGCAGTTATCCCTGGCATCTTCCCCCTGTCCTCCATCACTCAGTTTTGTTGTCTCTCCTAAACATTAAATCTATCCACTTCTCTTTGGATAGATTATAAGTCAAAACTATAATCATTTCTCCTTTATTGGTAGGGTGATTAACTATCCAGGTTTGCTCAGGACTAAGAAGGATCCCATGATAGGGGATTTTCAGTTTTAAAAAGGATCAATTCTAGTCAAAGTGAGATGAATTGATCATCCTAATTATTAATCTCCATGATTTCACTTTTGCCTCCCTCCAATCCTTATCTATTGGAGAAGGCAATAGCACCCCACTCCAGTACTCTTGCCTGGAAAATCCCATGGACGGAGGAGCCTGGTAGGCTGCAGTCCATGGGGTCACGAAGAGTCAGACACAACTAAGCGACTTCACTTTCACTTTTCACTTTCATGCATTGGAGAAGGAAATGGCAACCCACTCCAGTGTTCTTGCCTGGAGAATCCCAGGGACGGGGGAGCCTGGTGCGCTGCCATCTGTGGGGAGGCACAGAGTCGGACACGACTGAAGCAACTTAGCAGCAGCAGTAGCAGCAGCAATCCTTATCTATACTGAAGTCAGCATGATTTGTTTAAAGTAAACATTACTTCCTACCCAATAGAATGTTTAAAATTAATAAGACTGATGATATCAAGTGCTGGTAAGGTAATGGAGGAACTAGAACTCTTATACACTGTTTACAGGAACGTAAAATGTACTTTGAAGTAAAAAGTATTTTGGGATGTAAAACTACTTTGGAGAACTGTTGGGCAGTTTCTTACAAAGTAAAGATATATTCACCACCCACTGTTACATTTATCCAAGGAAATATATGTCCATAAGAAGACTTTCATATTCATAGATGCTTTATTCAGGATGGCCCCAAAGTAGAAACAACACAAATGTCCATCAGCAGATTAATGGATAAGCAAGGTGAAATATATCCAAAGAATTGAATGTTGTATTTAGTCACTAAATCATGTCTGACTGTTTTGGGACCTCATGGACTCTAGCCCACCAGGCTCCTCTGTCCATGGAATTTTCCAGGCAAGAATGCTGTACTGGGCTGCTATTTCCTTGTCCAGAGGATCTTCCCACTACAGGGATCAAACCTGTGTCTCCTACATTGGCAGGCAGATTCTTTTATGACTGTTTTGGGATCTCATGGACTCTAGCCCACCAGGCTCCTCTGTCCATGGAATTTTCCAGGCAAGAATGCTGTACTGGGCTGCTATTTCCTTGTCCAGAGGATCTTCCCACTACAGGGATCAAACCTGTGTCTCCTACATTGGCAGGCAGATTCTTTTTCCACTGAGCCACCTCGGAAGTCCCAAAGAATGGAATGTGCATGCACACTAAGTTGCTTCAATTGTATCCAACTGTTTGTAACCCAGTGGACCATAGCCCATCAGGCTCCATTGTCCTTGGGAATCTCCAGGCAAGAATATTGGAGTGGGTTGCCATGCCCTCCTCCAGGGGATCTTGCTGACCCAGAAATCAAACCAGCACTTCTTACATTTCCTGCATTGGCAGGCAGGTTCTTTACCACTAGTGCCACCTGGGAACCCCAAAGAATGGAATACTACTCAGCAAAAAGTGGGGGAAAAGGCGTTTCTGATTCCCGCAACAACATAGATGAATCTCAAAAACATTCCAGGTAAAAAAAAAAAAAAGACATAAAAGAGTATATACAGTAAAATAACATTTACATAAAATTATAGAATAGGTAAAAATAATATAAATAGTGAGAGAAAGATGATTAGTCCAGTGTTCTTGCCTGGAGAATCCCAGGGACCGGGGAGCCTGGTAGGCTGCCATCTATGGGGTCGCACAGAGTCGGACAAGACTGAGGTGACTTAGCAGCAGCAGCAGCAGGGCTGGGGAGGTATCACTGATATTATAAAGGGGCATGAGACAACTTTCTGGGGTAATAGAAACATTTATATCTTGATTTTAGTAGTGGTTACCATTATACATACATTTGTCAAAGCTCATCAAACTGTAGTTAGAGTGGGTACATTTTGTTGTATATCAATTATACTTTGGGATTTTAAAAAATAAGTAAATTTTTAAAAACCCTGCAAATCTGATCACATCACCCTCTTGTCTAAAAAACTTCAAAGACTTCCTATTACTTTTAGAATAAACACCAAAATCTTAGCATCTGGCCTTGCCTGCCTCCCTGATCCCTCTCATGCCACTTCTCCCATATACTTCCTGTGACCCAGTCCCACAGACCTTTTCTTTCTTTTCTTGGCTCCTCCCTACCTCCTACCACAGGGCCTTTGTACATACTTTTCTTTCTGCCTGGTGTACTTCCCTTACCTATTTCTTTACAACAGGCTACCACATACTCATCCATCAAATAGAAACTCAAATGCCACTTCCTCTAGGAAGCCTCTGACCTCCATATTACTCAAATCTACTTATGATACTCTTACTGCATCTTCTGTGCAATAGAAGTGCCTTTATAGCACTTATTGCAATTTGTAATTGTATATTTGTGAGATATTTTGACTGTCTGCCTTCCCAGTAGACTTTAAACACCACAAGGTTAAGACTGTTTTGTGTATGTGTTAGTCGCTCAGTCGTGTCTGACTATTTGCAACTCCATGGACTTTAGCCTGCCAGGCTCCTCTGTCCATGGAATTCTCCAGGCAAGAATACTGGAATGGATTGCCGTTTCCTTCTCCAGAGACTGTTTTACCCACTATTATATCCTCACAATTTGGGGCTTAGTGTAGGACTGATAACACAAATCTTTTGGACACGAGAATGATCCTGCTACTTATTCTGAAAAACAGACTAATCACCACCTTTGCCGGGTGTGATGGTGGTTGACCATAATCTTTTGTCAAAATACTTGGTATGGTAAAAATAAATCCAGTTGTGTTGGTAAAAGTGGATCCTATTTTTGTTGAATTATGTTGTTTGGTAAGTTACTCATGATTAACAGGATTTAATTCCACCATAGAGAAGGCAGTGGCAACCCACTCCAGTACTCTTGCCTGGCAAATCCCATGGACAGAGGAGCCTGGTAGGCTGCAGTCCTTGGGGTCGCTGGAAGTCGGACACGACTGAGCGACTTCACTTTCACTTTTCACTTTCATGCATTGGAGAAGGAAATGGCAACCCACTCCAGTGTTCTTGCCTGGAGAATCCCAGGGACCAGGGAGCCTGGTGGGCTGCCGTCTATGGGGTCACACAGAGTTGGACACAACTGAAGCGACTTAGCAGCAGCAGCAGCATAGTTTGGTGTCAGGTCAAACAACTGGGAGGGAACACAGCCACTCATCAGCAGAAAATTAGATTAAAGATTTACTGAACATGGCCCCGCCCATCAGAACAAGACCGTTTTCCCCAGTCAGTCTCTCACATCAGGAAGCTTCCATAAGCCTCTTATTCTTATCCCTCAGAAGGCAGACAGAAGGAAACCACAGTCACAGAAAACTAATCAAACTGATCACATGGACCACAGCCTTGTCTGACTCAATGAAACTATGAGCCATGCTGAGTAGGGCCACCCAAGAGATGGGAACACCAGGCCCCCTTACCTGCCCTCCTGAGAAATCTGTATGCAGGTCAAGAAGCAACAGTTAGAACTAGACATGGAACAATAGACTGGTTCCAAATCAGGAAAAGTTGTATGTTGTCACCCTGCTTATTTAATTTATATTCAGAGTACATGATGAGAAATGCTGGGCTGAATGAACCACAAGCTGGAATCAAGACTGCAAGGAGAAGTATCAATAACCTCAGTTATGCAGATAACACCCCTCTTATAGCAGAAAGCAAAGAACTAAAGAGTTTCTTGATGAAAGTGAAAGAGGAAAGCAAAAAAGTTGGCTTAAAACTCAACATTCAAAAACTAAGATCATGGCATCCAGGCCCATCACTTCATGGAAAATGGATGGGGAAACAATGGAAACAGTGAGAGACTTTATTTTGGGGAGCTCCAAATTTACTGCAGATGGTGACTGCAGTCATGAAAGAAAGACACTTGCTCCTTGGAAGAAAAGTTATGACCAACCTAGACAGCATATTAAAAAGCAGAGACATTTGCCAGTAAAGGTCCATATAGTCAAAGGTATGGTAGTAGTCATGTACTAGTCATATGAGTAGTAGTCATATGAGAGCTGGATTATAAAGAAAGCTGAGCACAAAAGGATTGATGCTTTTGAACTGTGGTGTTGGAGAAGACTCTTGAGAGTCCCTTGGACTGCACAGAGATCAAACCAGTCAATCCTAAAGGAAATCAGTCCTGAATATTCAATGGAAGGACTGATGCTGAAGCTGATACTCCAATACTTTGGCCACCTGATTTGAAGAACTGACATGTTGGAAAAGACCCTGATGTTCGGAAAGATTGAAGGTGGGAGGAGAAGGGGATGACAGAGGATGAGATGTTTGGATGGCATCACTGACTCAATGGACATGAGTTTGAGCAAGCTCTGAGAGTTGGTGATGGGCAGGGAAGACTGGTGTACTGCAGTCCATGGGGTCGCAAAGAGTTGGACACAACTGAGCGACTGAACTGAACGGAACTTCTAGCAAAAACATTGCCACTGCAAAAAAAAACATAAGTGGTTCTTTTTTTTCTCATAAAACCACAGACAAAAAAATAACAAGAAAGAATCCATATTCCCATTTTTCATTTTAGCTACCAGAAAACTAGAGCCTAAATCAAGACCCAAGTTTTTTGCTCTCTTTAGGTACTTGGGAACTTTTATTCTTTGGGTCACTTTTATTTTATTATGTTATACACCATGTTAAAAATCCTTTCACCAATTTTTGATAGACATGATAAACTTCTACAAAATATGTAATCCACTATTGACAACAAAAGTATTAAATAACTAACATAAATACTTGTGAATATTTGCAAGTCATCAAAGAACTGATCTCTTGAAGTCACCTAGAGGACAGGAACTGCCTTCCTGGCTATTGTGTTTGTATATACCACAAGGCTAGCAAAACACAGTCCTTGATTAGAGTAGAGTTCAATAAATGTCAGTCCCCAAATGAACAAAGTTCATATAAAAAATTATGAAGTAATCTGGTAATCTGTCTTCTAGTTTTATCCAAAATAAGCCATCATCCATACTACATTCATGCTTTCTGATTTAGCTAATACATCTAGATGGAACCTGAATTGTTAAAAATGAGAAGGTAATTGATCCTAACAGGAGGAAAACAAAAATGATTTTCAGAACTTTCAAATTAACGTCTTTATTGTGATTGGGTTTGGAATCAGAGTCCTAGAAAGACCTGTTGTATTGAGGGGAAGATGTTATGAAACCAAGACCACATCCTCCTGTCTGGTGAACTTTAAAATCAGATAGACATCTTAGAGCAACAGCATTTCCCTGATTTGTATTCAGTGAACTAAGTGCCTTTGATATAAATTGTAGATGATCACAAATATCAGAATACAAAATGTTCCTATACCTAGGGTCTCTTGAAATTCTGTAACTTGGGTACACATGGATTCTAACTCCACTGTTAGGACTCGTAAGTGGCCAAATGCCCTTGTTTGTACTGGCAATTGTCTGTAATTGCCTGCTGCTGCTCTGCTAAGTCAGTTCAGTCGTGTCCGACTCTGTGTGACCCCATAGACGGCAGCCCACTAGGCTCCCCCGCCCCTGGGATTCTCCAGGCAAGAATACTGGAGTGGGTCGCCATTTCCTTCTCCAATGCATGAAAGTGAAAAGTGAAAGTGAAGTCGCTCAGTCGTGTCTGACTCTTCGAGACTCCATGGACTCCAGCCTACCAGGCTCCTTCGTCCATGGGATTTGCCAGACAAGAGTACTGGCGTGGGGTGCCATCGCCTTCTCTGTGTAATTGCCTACTTTGACTCATTTCTTATAATTACTTGCTTAATTCTAGTGTAACTTAAGTTTGTGAAGTTATTAATACATATACTTGCAGATCAATCAGCTATAGATTCCCACTCTCCTCTACTTCTCCCACCCTATTTTTAGTTCTGACCTAAGAACCAGGACCTTTCTTTCAAATATATACACAGAATAAAGCCATTTCTGTTAGAGCCAAACCGGATTAAAACCTGAGTCATGATTCTGGGAAACCACATGAGATTTTGTGATTTGTGTGATTTGAAAACCCTACGGCTCAGCCAATCATTACCCTCAGCTGTACTAAGAACCGCCTGTATAAAAGTAGCTGTGATTCAGCACTCCGGGCTCTCGTCAAGCCCTAGCTCGAACTAGCAATAAAACCCCTTCACGCTTTTGCATTGCCGTGGATGTCTTATTCTCTCCGTTTTGGGGACTTGGACTTTGGGCATAACAATTTCCATTAGACCTGAACAATCTTAGACAGAATTTAATCTTGGTGCTTACGTACAGTTCACTCCTATGGATAAATAGTCAGGCCTGAATTATGGAAAGCAAGAACCTATTCTCCCATTTTTCAAACATTTTCAGGGAGAGATGAATTTTCAGATTCCAAAATTATATGACGGAAAAGTCAGGATGATGACTCTCTCTCTCTCTGAATGTTAATTATTCATTGAAAAGCTTTTTAAAGACACAGATCAACATTTCTTTATTGACTCACTGTAAATAAGATTACAAGTAGTAATTGGAGTCCTTGATTCCTTATAAAGGCACTTAACATTTGTTATAATCCTAAATCAACTTAAGGTGATAGAAGCAATTTTCTGAAAATGTGAAAAATCTCTGTTCCTTGTGCATTAGCTACCATTGCTTCTAACCATTAACAGGATTTTCCCAATCATTATTTCTATATTCATGTATTGATTGATGTTGATCTATCCTTGTTCTTTCTCTTTTCGTTGTGATAATGAGATCTACTCTCGCCAGATATGTAGGTGTACAATACACTAATATCTATAGGCACAGTGTTCTGCAGCAATCTATAGAATGTATACATCGTGCAAGCTGGAGCTTTATCCCCTTTGATTAGCAACTCTCCAATTTTCCCTTTCTCTCCCCCTTACTCTCGGAGAAGGCAATGGCACCCCACTCCAGCACTCTTGCCTGGAAAATCCCATGGACAGAGGAGCGTGGTAGGCTGCAGTCCATGAGGTCGCTAAGAGTAGGACACGACTGAGCGACTTCACTTTCACTTTTCACTTTCATGCATTGGAGAAGGAAATGGCAACCCACTCCAGTGTTCTTGCCTGGAGAATCCCAGGGACCAGGGAGCCTGGTGGGCTGCCGTCTATGGGATCGCACAGAGTCGGACACGACTGAAGCGATGCAGCAGCAGCAGCAGCCCCCTTACTCTAGCCTCTGGCAACCATTGTTTTACTCTTCACTTCTTTGAGTTTGACTATTTGGTACTTTCTCACCTCAATGTCTGAACAGGTTAGGGAAGGATAACACAGGATTTTTTTTTAAAACAGAGATATTTGGTCTGGAATTTGACGTGTGTCCTATACTGTCCTCGTTTTCCCACAGGTTGAGCTAGTACACTTGAGAGAAACTGTATGGAAGACAGCCAAATTTGATGACAGAGGAGTCCTCACGTATAGCAAGTCTAAAATCTCATTAAGTGGTGTTTGGGATGCTGTTAATGCTATTACTGTAATACAAACATCAAAGAAAATCAGATCACACACTCAGGGAAATCGTTCCCTGCTGGAAATCCTGTTAGCTAACTTCAATTATGCTATGCTTTTCCTCCTTCAGAAGGCTGTGTCAGCTCCATTATCTGCTCTCTAAATCACCTGCTTAATCAAAGTGCACACATTTGAAACTCATCAAATTAAGGAAAATAAAATTTGAATTGTATGCTTGTTTGAGTTCAGATTGTAGCAATACAAAATTATTCTGATTGCTAGAAGTGAATCTATGGACAGTGGTTAAGAAGATAAATAAGATTAAATCAGAATTAGAAAGCAAGCCTTTCTGGTAGGAAGCTTATAGGCTCTAAAGTAGAGATTTCTTTCAGGATTAACATCTATTTTTTAAAGTGCAGTTCAAGATTTGTTAAATTCCCTCCATTGTACTCCTGAAAGGAAAACATAATAATATAATCCCTGTATCTTTTTTTTTTCATTTTTATTATGAAAAATGTTAAACATACTGAAAAGTAGAGGTACTATCAAATAAATACATACCATCACCTTGAAACATAATTTTTTACCATTTATATATTTGTTTCATAAAGTATTGATATTCTGAAACAAGTTAGATGGCGCTAGTGGTAAAGAATTCGCCAGCCATTGCAAGAGATGTAAGAGACATGGGTTCCATCCCTGGGTTGGGCAGATCCCCTGGAGTAGGAAATGGCAACCCACTCCAGTATTCTTACCTAGAGAATCCCATGGACAGAGGAGCCTGGCGGGCTATGATCCCTGGTATCACAGAGTCGAACACAATTGAGTGACTGACTGAGCACACACACAGATATCATGACACTTTACCCTTAAGTTCTTTAACATGTATCCCTGAAAAAATAGGATATTTTCCTCATATTCACAATTTCATGATCACACCTTACAAAAGTAATAATTGTTCCTTAATAATATTTAATTTTCAATTTCCCTCAGTTGTCCCAAAGAAGCCCTTTGGGGCTGGTCTGTTCAAATCAGGAGATGTACTTACTCTTAAATATCACCAGTCCAACTTGTAATTTAAATGAATTTGTGGAAGTCTGAACATTTTCAGGATACATTTGTAACTTTCAATTATATTTAAAATGAGCCAAAGAAAGACATTCACCACATTATATGTTAAGCATCCTTAGGTTGGTTTTATCAAAGATTTCTGAGTGTTTATTTCAAAATGTTTTTGCACTTTTTGTTTTACTTCCTACAGAACTGCTATAAGACACTAAAGATAAGCAGAAATATTCCACTACTGAGTGAGAAAACTTTCTCAGTATTTCAAAAATAATGACAGAAATTTAGAAACAAATGTTAAGAGTAAAATGGCTTGAATGCTA
Source organism: Cephalophus harveyi (assembly GCA_006410635.1). Lineage (NCBI taxonomy): Eukaryota > Metazoa > Chordata > Mammalia > Artiodactyla > Bovidae > Cephalophus > Cephalophus harveyi. Next base: position 257,754 of record SJYT01053986.1, read on the forward strand.
AAACATGATAGTCAACCTATATCCTTCTAAGGTATGGTAGTCCAAAATGTTGACCATGAAAGTAACTTGAATAATTCAAAAAGTCTTATGTCCTATTAATTTCCTTAGGAGGTATGCTGCTGCTGCTGCTGCTAAGTCGCTTCAGTCGTGTCCGACTCTGTGTGACCCCACAGACGGCAGCCCACCAGGCTCCCCCGTCCCTGGGATTCTCCAGGCAAGAACACTGGAGTGGGTTGCCATTTCCTTCTCCAACGCATCAAAGTGAAAAGTGAAAGTGAAGTCGCTCAGTCGTGTCCTACTCTTAGCGACCCCATGGACTGCAGCCCACCAGGCTCCTCCGCCCATGGGATTTTCCAGGCAAGAGTACTGGAGTGGGGTGCCGTTGCCTTCTCTGCCTTAGGAGGTATAGGAAGGAGCTATTAGTGACAGTCAGCAGACTTCGCTGTATTCCACTGTGCTGCCGTTTTCAGGAATGTCTAACCACTAAGTGGTACCTCAGACTTGTGGGCACATATATATGCATCTTACCAGCCACATATGGGCAGGGAGAAACTGGAAGTGTCACCATCCAACAGGCTCTTCCTAGTGGGCTCAGAGCATGAAAACATGGATAGCTTATCTGCCTTCGAATTCACTGCATCACGCCCAAGGATATCCTTCTGTGAAATGGTAGAGCAATAATTTCTAAGTATGAGTTCCAAATATATCAGGAAGCCCAGAAAAAAAAAGAGAAAATAAAGACAATATTGTGAGGGGTTTTTTTTTATTAATTTATTTTAATTGGAGGATAATTACTTTACAATATCGTGGTGGTTTTTGCCATACATCGACATGAACCAGCCATGGATGCACATGTGTCCCCCCATTATGAACCCCCCAACCTCCTCCCTCCCCACCCCATCCCTCTGGGTTGTCCCAGAGCACTTTGAGTGTCCTGCTTCATGTATCAAACTTGCACAAGTCATCTATTTTGCATATGGTAATATATATGTTTCAATGCTGTTCTCTTAAATCATCCTACCCTCGCCTTCTCCCACTGAGTCCAAAGGCCTTTTCTTTACATCTGTGTCACCTTTGCTGCTTTGCATATAGGATCGTTGTTATCGTCTTTCTAAATTCCATCTGACTCTTTGCGAACCTGTGGACTGTAGCCCACCAGGCTCCTCAGTCCATGGGATTCTCTAGGCAAGAATACTGGAATGGGTTGCCATTTCCTTCTCCAGGGGATCTTCCCAACCCAGGGATCGAACCCAGGTCTCCCGCATTGCAGGTAGCCGCTTTAACCTCTGAGCCACAAAGGAAGCTATACAGTATTGGTGTTTCTCTTTCTGACTTACTTCACTCTGTTTAATAAAAATTTAAGAACCAGCTTCTTGTCTGAGATTGTCTTCTCATTGTGCATGTGTGTGTTTTGATGTTAAATTTTTTCCTTTATTCATGAGATGATGATGATAGCTGAAAATAGCATTTTAATGTCCAAAATGTAAAATTCATAATCCCATGGAATTTTCATATTTAAAAAATGCATTGTTTCTGTTTGGTTATTTATTGCTGCATAGCAAACCACCCCAAAGATCAGAATCCCTAAACAACAATAATTTATTTGCTCATGATTTTGTGATTTGGCTGGAACTCGTGGGAAGAACCTGTCTCTTTCCCACAGTTAAGTGGTTCACCTAGAGCTGGAGGAGCCAATGTCAAGAAGGTTCACTGCCATGCTGGATGCTGGCTGCCAGCTTGGATCTCAGGTGGGGCTGTAAGACTGCAGCACCTCTAGACAGAGTGGTTACTATGGACATGAGACAGAATTCTGGCCAGTGAATTACAAGAGGAAGCCTTTTAGGGTGGGGTGAGTGGACCTTCAGAAAGAATTTATTCTTTCCTAAAGGAGAAACACAAGAAAAGATATTTTTGTTTTGCTAGATGTTGCCATATCTTCAAGTGATGCTTTAAAACTGTGACAGCTATCATAAAACAAGGGGGGAAATCAGTCTGAAAATGAAGCCAGCATACTGAGGTTGGCAGCACATTAAGATAGAAGCTATTTGGGTTCTTCATAGTGTTATTGAGCTGCTTGAATTAACCATCCTTGCTGCTGCTGCTGCTGCTGCTAAGTCGCTTCAGTCGTGTCCAACTCTGTGCGACCTCATAGACATCAGCCCACCAGCCTCCCCCGCCCCTGGGATTCTCCAGGCAAGAACAGTGCAGTGGGTTGCCATTTCCTTCTCCAATGCATGGAAAGTGAAAGAGAAGTCGCTCAGTCGTGTCCGACTCTTAGTGGCCCCATGGACCACAGCCTACTAGGCTCCTCCATCCACGGGATTTTCCAGGCAAGAGTACTGGAGTAGGGTGCCATTGCCTTCTCCGAACCATCCTTGAGGCCCCTCTATCTAGGAGCCAATTGTGTGAAATTAGTTTTCTTCATTTTCTTAATATGTAGAGTCAGGGTTTTTTCCTTTTACTTATATCTAAAATATTTCAACTGATAATCTGTGTTTTCTTGCTTCAGTCACACTTGCATAAAAAACAAGAAAGTGAGTAAAGTGAAACTCACTCAGTCATGTCTGACTCTTTGCGACCCCATGGACTATACAGTCCATGGAATTCTCCAGGCCAGAATACTGGAGTGGGTAGCCTTTCCTTTCTCCAGGGGATCTTCCCAACCCAGGGATCGAACCCAGGTCTCCCGCATCGCAGGTGGATTCTTTATCAGCTGAGCCACAAGGGAAGCCCCCATGCCAAAAAAAACAAGAAACTAGAAAGCAAAGAAATGTCTGGTGTCTAGAATGAGGACAGTTTTACAATACTGAGTAACAGGTACAAACTAACATATGACATATGTTCCAAAGCATGGAGACAGACAGATACACACACACATACACAGCTGATTCACTTTGCTTTACAGCAGAAATTGACACAACATTGCAAATCAACTATACTCCAATAACATTTTTTAGAAAGTATATCTTCATTTTTTTTAAGAAAAAGAAGATATAAAAAAAGTTGGTCCTTGTTAACCATACTAGATAGTTTTAGATAATATCCCTTTTCAATTTATTTCAGTTCTTCTATTTCGTCTAGAAGAAATTCTCACTTTTTAAAAAGTTTATTTATTTTTATTTGAAGGATAATTGCTTTACAATATTGGTTTGATTTCTGCCATACATCAACATGAAAATTCTCACTTTAATGCTAGAATATCTTTAACATCTAAGAGTTTCTAGCCTAAATTTTTAACATAGAGCTGGCCTCAAGTTCAAAGTAATTGGCAGACAATGGAATTTAGCTAGAATTTATTCATATTTTGCTTTAGTTGTTTTAGTTGAATTTACTTTTATGGCTCCATCCTATTAGTGGTAAATGATATTGTTTTTCTATTTATGGTAGTAACAGTTTTCACATGTTAAGTCAATTATTTAAAGGTAAATGTTAAGTAAATAGTGGTGTAGTTAGGGCATGGACCTGGTAAAAATTGCAAAGGTGACCCAGGGACAGCTGAAGTTTGATAAACTCGTGGGGTACAAAAGGTGAAGATGCCCTGCATACACCGTAGCCACTTAGCTAGAATGTAGACTATTGACTATTGACTATTTACTAGGATCTCTTTCATATTTCATCTCAGATGGATTGTCCAAGATGAATAGCTCTGAATACGGCATTTTAACTTACCTACTGTCCTTCCAGTTACATCTTTATCCTGGTTTTACTGGACCATTTGTTCCCTGAGTTTTATTGCCTCCATGACAAAGAATTGGAGTGTCATGCTCTTGCTTGGATTTTTTTTTTTTTCTCCAGCACTTTCCCTTGCCATGTACTTCTACCCTCCACCCAACTCAAAGAGAAAGCAAAAAGTGAAAGTGAAGTCGCTTAGTCGTGTCCGTGTCCGACTCTTTGCGACCCCATGGACTGTAGCCCACCAGGCTCCTCCTTCCATTTGATTCTCCAGGCAAGAATACTGAAGTGGGTTGCCATTTCCTTCTCCAGGGGATCTTCCCGACCCAGGCATCAAACCCGGATATCCCGCATTGCAGGCAGACGCTTTTTGACCTCTGAGCCACCAGGGAAGTCTCTCCACCCAACTCAAGCATTTACTAATTCCAGAGTTTTATTAATTCTAATCCCTTTAAAAGGAATGTGCCCCTCTGCTTTAACTCTACCCAAAGTCCTATCCATCCTTCAAGGACCAGATCAAGGGTCAGTTTCTCCATGAAGATTTCCCGGATCTCACAGCAGTGCTCTGAAAACTCTAATCAAAGAGTGTTTCACAACCTACCTTGTGGATTGAGTAGATAGAGAGCTTCCTGAAAATGAGGACTTTGTCTCAATTATTGCTATCTTCATCTAATTGGTAAATATCTAAAAAGAATTTGTTAAATTTATTGAACCAGAATCAAATCATATTTTAAATGTTGGAAATAATATTGTTTTTATTTTAAAATGCTATTTTGTAATTTTTGCAATAGTATCTACCTTATGTTTTCTCCTAAAAGGGGTCTAAGAATCTCAGTCACGGAAAGAAACTTGAGGTATTATATCACAATAAAAAGAAATTATTTTAACTATCCAAGGTCAAATTTATTCCATTTTGGAATTCATCCAGAAATGTTATCTTTTTTAGAAAACCCATTCTAATTTTATGCATCTTTTATTCACAGGAAGCATTTCCTCATATTGAACCCTAACCACTCCAAGTTTCAGTTTAATTTGTTTCTTATTGTTCTAGACTCATAGTCTCCATTAGAAACAGCTGGTCACCATCCATTTCATTTGCTCCCATCACAATCAAAAGTCACAAGCTCTAAATATCCTTTAGAAAACACCAACAATTTTTTTTTAATCCAGTGTCAGTAGACATCCCATACTAGCCGGGTAACTTAAGTTTCTTTTCTTTATTTTTATGATAAGCATGGTTAACTCCTTTAAACAGAGAGTCTCTAAGACTTCCATTGAGAGGAAGTATCTTTCAGAGGAGAAAAGACAGCCTCTCTTGAAGAGATACTATTTATTATACTGTATTTGAGGAAGTAAATGGATCAAAATTAATTTGCAGAAAAAGACTGTGTCAAATTAATGAAATCAAAAGAATGTTCACAGGGCACCAATATGACGTGAAAAAAATAGCTGTTAAGGAAGAAACTGCAGAAAGTTTACATTCTTATGATCCCAGGAGCAAAGTGACCCACGTTCGACCAAAAGGAGACCAAAAGGAGGTTTGAGCAAAGGAGAAGAGAGTCCACCTGAAAGTTGTGGTCTCGTATGATTCCTGGACACCCTACCAACAAGACTGACTCCACACAGTATTCATATTATAATGAGAAAAATACATGTGAATTAGTAAATAGCAATTAGAGATGGAGTCATACATAGTCTGAGCTTCCCTGGTGGCTCTGTGGTAAAGAATCTGCCTACAATGCAGGAGCTGCAGGAGATGCAGGTTCGATCCCTGGGTTGGGAAGATACCTGGAGGAGGATGGCAACCTACTCCAGTATTCCTGCCTGAAGAATCCTATGGAGAGAGGAGCCTGGCAGGCTACAGTCCATAGGGTCACAAAGAGTCAGACACAATTGAAGTGACTTAGCATGCACTCATACATAGTCTGCTTTGGTGAAAGATTTTGGGAGGAGTTGGGAGGGAGAGGAAATAAAGTATAAATTCAGAGAAGGAATCAGAGTTGTGTACAAAACAGTTAAAGTGAGGCTGCTCTCTTGGGAGAATGTGGGGCAAGCACTTTTATTGCTTGCTCTGACTGACTAGTTGAAACCAGCATAGGTAATAAAGGATATAGTTGCATATCTATCTTCTGTCTTCTAACACTGGCATTACTAACTGGAATGAGCTTAGAAAAGTGGGAAAGCTCTGTCTTCTTTTTTTTTTTTTTGAAGTTCTGTCTTCTGATGACCACTCTAATTTTATTTAGTTTAATGCAACTGAAGCAGTTGGCAGATTCAATCACTTTGCCTGCCCAGGACAGTTGGAACCTCCTAGAGAGAGAAGAGGAGATAGAAGAAGAGTCAAAACATAACAGTCATAAAAAAATGTCCTGATAAGAGAAAACAAGAATGTTATCTATTATATCCTTTGTTGATAGTGTTGTAGAGTTGAACCAGCTTCAAAAATTTATTGAAACTTTTTTTTAACCTGCTTCAGATTTTACCTAAACATTGTAGGCAAACAATTATTGTCTGTTTATTCAATACCCTAAAATAGTTATTGAGCACATCTCAGTAGACGAGTTAACATTCAAAGCTCTTAGGAGGCTCTCAAGCTAATGCATTCAACTTTGTACTGTGCTATATAGACAGAGGGTAAGACATGGGCCTGAGTGCTTGGAGATTTAAACCTTAGGGCTCCATGGAAGGCAATTAACTTCTCTACTCATATACTCTACTATAGGGGGCCCTAAGGCATTGAGCTTGACCTCTGTCCATTTTCTGTCCATCATCCACCACCCTGAAAGTTGGGAGACTTTCTTAAGAGGGAGGAAATCACAGGCTACAAGTATCTCCATCCTCTTCCTAAGCAATTTTACAACCACCCTTCTTGCAGTGCACACACACACACACACACACACTCACCCCATCATGCTATTGTTAATTATAAGAATTTTCAAAGATAAAAGGTTTTTGCCTAGATTTGTACTTTTTGTACAAAACTCAGATTATGTAAATATAATAGGTAGGGGAAAATACTTAAATTCTTTTTTAAATAAATTTATTTATTTTAATTGGAGGTTAATTACTTTACAATATTGTATTGGTTTTGCCATACATCAACATGTATCCACCACAGGTATACATGTGTTCCCCATCCTGAACCCCCCTCCCTCCTCCTTCCCTGTACCATCCCTCTGGGTTGTCCCAGTGCACCAGCCCCAAATTCTTTAGGTAGCCTCAAGGACAGACTAATTTTCTGGTACACTTTTAATTCTCAAGGGATAGCGTGGAAATCATTTTCCTTATTAAGATGCTGCTGCTGCTGCTAAGTCACTTCAGTTGTGTCCGACTCTGTGTGACCCCATAGACAGCAGCCCACCAGGCTCCACTGTCCCTGGGATTCTCCAGGCAAGAATGCTGGAGTGGGTTGCCATTTCCTTCTCCAATGCATGAAAGTGAAAAGTGAAAGTGAAGTCGCTCAACCATGTCCGACTCTTCGCAACCCCATGGACTGCAGTCTACCAGGCTCCTCCATCCATGGGATTTTCCAGGTAAGAGTACTGGAGTGGGGTGCCATTGTCTTCTCCATTATTAAGATGGACCCCAGTTATTTCAGAATTACTAAATTGGACAGTCTGAGAGGGCACACCCAGTTACAAAGTACTAACAATCTTGACTTCTCTGGGCTAAAGGATTTAAGAATTAAGTTCATCTATGACTTTAAAGCTTATATAATATTGAGATTATTTTTTAATGTGTAGCACACCCACACAGAAATAAATTTTGTTAGCCATAATGTAGACTATAATATAGGAAGCACCCATTCTGAGTACTAACTCACAATAATAACTGATAGATATTTATATCTATAATTGAGCCCTATATAAGAATTACAAAATGACTATTGAGAATGAATGAACTCAGAATCTGGGCTGAGAACCAGATATCTTTGATGGTTAATTTGGACTCAAATATTTGCAATGATATAGATACCACATAGTGGGTGTCTATAGTATGGGTTCCTTTGAAAGCAGAGCCTAAGACAAGAATTCTGGTCTAGGTGGTTTATTTGGGAAGTGATCCCAGGAAGCAGGAGTGAAAAGCAAGAGAATAGAACAAGGAAAAAGGAAAACCCAATAAAGAAAGCAAGTTGTAGAGATCACTGCTATGAGCAAGAGGAGACTTGATTCCCTGGGGACATCTGCAGAGTGCATTCCAAAATTTTCCACTTGAAGGCAGGATACTGCAAGATTTATCCACCTTCTGTGTCCCATGTTGTTTGAGGGTTGTGTGTAGGGCTGCTAATGCCCCCGCCTTCTGGGGTCTTGTACTTCCATGAAGGAAGAGGATTTCATCTCTGACATATAACACAGCAGAGCAGAATATAACAGGGCGAGTGAGGGAACTGTCTGCCAAAGCTGCTACTCATCATCAGAAGCAGGCCTGGGGGATGAGACACAAACAAGGAAAGGTCTGCTCCAGGGGCTCTGTAAGCAGCTGGCGGCTCCTCCTTACTGAGCGATGGGTGGCAGCCATTAGACACCGGAGCTCAGAGGAGAGCCCTTCTCATCTGGCCATCTCTTCTGATGGCCCCCAGTATCCACAATGAGACATGCACCACTTCAGACCTCTGCTCTCAGCCTCTGCTCTGACCTTCTCAAAATGAAGTCTTTGAGTTCTGACTTTTTGTTAACTAAAGAAGTCTATAGTTTCTTTCAAAGTGCTCTGTAAAATGCTAGTTTCCTATTTCAACAGTGGCTAAATAATGTGCAGGACTCCACTTCCAGCTCTCTCATTGGAGACTTTCCCTAACAGTGTGTCAGCTGTATATTCTTTTTGCTCCAGTCAGCATACTCCATGCCCTGGAAGAGCAGCTATTAATATATAGGGAAGGAGTTTTAAATTCCTTCACCCAAGAAGGTTTACTTTCTTGTGAGAATCCAAGCTGAGAATAGATTTAATTCCTTGGGAAGCACCAGAACAATGCTTTAAATCCTGACAAAATACATCCCAAGGGTGAGAGTATTTAACTATTTCATGTCCATCACCATGTGGGCTACAGTTGCATTTAAGTTAATGTGAACAAATTTCTAGTAGCAAAGACTTCTGTGAACCTCACAAGATTTATATAGTTAACACCATCCTTTGACTAATTATCTTGAAGTAAGGCCCAGAACTTTCCTTTTTAGACAATGTCAAGTCCATTGGTTCTCATTGGTGACAATCTTGCTCCCCTCTCCAAGAAGCATTTGACAATGTCTGGAGACATTCTTGATTGTCATGACTTTGTGGGGAAGTAACTGACATCTGGTGGGTAGAGGCCAGGGTGCTGCATAGGGGAGGAAAAAGTAATTTTCCTTCTATTCTTCTGAGTTCTTTCTAGGGCCTGTATAATGAAAGACAGAGTAACAAGAGAAAAACAGTTTGTTAACATGTATATTTCATGAATACATGGAAAATACCCAAAGAAAAATGAGTAATTTTCAGAAGTAGCTTAAATCCAGGCTTAAATTTTATTTTCAGCAAAAAAGAAAAGAAACAAGGGTGTGGGGAAAGCCAGTTACATGGGGGTGACCAAGAAACTAGGGTGAATGAGAGTAAGGTTTGTTAGGTGTAAGTATGTGCGTTTTCCATTGGTAAGAGTTTCTTGTTATCTAGTCACGTTCTTCTCACGCAGAGAGGGAGATACGCTGTGCTTAGTTGCTCAGTCATGTCTGACTCTTTGTGACCCCATGGACTGTAGCCCTCCAGGCTCCTCTGTCCTTGGGGATTCTCCAGGCAAGATTACTGGAGTGGGTTGCCATGCCCTCCTCTGAGGAATCGTCCCAAACCAGGGACTGAACCTAGGTCTCCTGCCTTGCAGGTGGATTCTTTACCGTATGAGCCATCGGAGAAGCCTAGAGAGGGAGATACCTTACCCTATTGAAAGGGCAATCTACTCTGTTTTCATCATTTCTCCTGTGTCTACTGTTTCTCAAAATGATCTTTATGCCAAAGAGCATATTTTGGAGTGGCTGTTCTATCTTTTCCTGATAACATTCTACAATTCACAGCACATCACCCACAACAAAGAACAAAATGTCAATTTGCTGAAATTGGGAAACAGTCTAGAAACACTGAAATTTTACTTGTATTGATTTTTGGAAGATTAGCACAAACTTCATTTGTGACTTAATGAAAGTCATTTCACCTTTCCTGGTCTGGGCTTTTGTGAGTTGATGAGAACGTTGTACTAGATGAACTCTAAGGTCACCTCCAGTTCTGACATTGTGTGATGCTATGAATTTGCTCCTTCCATTGCTACTCTAGTTTCCACAGTCCTGACACTGTAAAATCCTGTTATTGGAAAAACTGAATGTAAATAAGAATTGATTGTTTAACATTTACTCTCAGCCATAGAAAATTACTTATTGAGTTGCTGTTGAGATGGCAGTATTACTGATTTACTGTTGTTTAATGAATTTGAAAATATGTAAAAGGTTAAAGTCACAGCACATTGAAGACAAGTAAGAGATAATTTTTACTTTCCTTATCTTGTTACCTTTTGTTTGTGTGTATCAGCGGTTTTGTGGGTCGTCCTAAGAAAGAGTCAGAAGGTGCCAGCATGGAGCAGAAACAGGCTTGGAAGAGCATTGTTCCTGGAGTCTTAGTCCTGGAGTGAAACTTATACAGATTATAATTCCATAAGAACCCCATCCCTTTAATAATTGGATGACTTGGAAAAAGTTACTTTACCTCTCTGAACTGCAATTTCTTCATCAGTAAAATGGAGATACACAAAGTACTTATCTCACAGGGTAGTTTGAAAACTGATTTAGTTAATGTCTATAAAACACACAGATCAATGCCTGGCATAGAAACATATAAGAGTAATTATTAGAACTTTGTGACAGAGTCCCCTAAGACAAGCAGACAAATTGCTCAACAACGTCCACATGGAATCAGTTCAGTTCAGTTCAGTCGCTCAGTCATGTTCAACTCTTTGCGACCCCGTGAATCGCAGCACGCCAGGCCTCCTTGTCCATCACCAACTCCCAGAGTTCACTCAGATTCACATCCATCGAGCTGATGATGCCATCCAGCCATCTCATCCTCTGTCGTCCCCTTCTCCTCCTGCCCCCAATCCCTCCCAGCATCAGAGTCTTTTCCAATGAGTCAACTCTTCACATGAGGTGGCCAAAGTATTGGAGTTTCAGCTTGAGCATCATTCCTTCCAAAGAAATCCCAGGGCTGATCTCCTTCAGAACGGACTGGTTGGATCTCCTTGCAGTCCAAGGGACTCTCAAGAGTCTTCTCCAGCACCACAGTTCAAAAGCATCACTTCTTCGGCACTCAGCCTTCTTCATAGTCCAACTCTCACATCCATACATGACCACAGGAAAAACCATAGCCTTGACTAGATGGACCTTAGTCGGCAAAGTAATGTCTCTGCTTTTGAATATGCTATCTAGGTTAAGAATCCCATGGAGGGAGGAGCCTGGTAGGCTACAGTCCATGGGGTCGCAAAGAGTTGGACACGACTGAGCCACTTCACTTCTGTGTATTCTTGCCAGCTCTTCTTAATATCTTCTGCTTCTGTCAGGTCCATACCATTTCTGTCCTTTATCAAGCCCATCCTTGCATGAAATGTTCCCTTGGTATCTCTAATTTTCTTGAAGAGATCTCTAGTCTTTCCCATTCTGTTCTTTTCCTCTATTTCTTTGCATTGATCACTGAAGAAGGCTTTCTTATCTCTTCTTGCTATTCTTTGGAACTCTGCATTCGGATGCTTATGTCTTTCCTTTTCTCCTTTGTTTTTTGCTTCTCTTCTTTTCACAGCTATTTGTAAGACCTCCCCAGACAGCCATTTTGCTTTTTTGCATTTCTTTTCCATGGGGATGGTCTTGATCCCTGTCTCCTGTACAATGTCATGAACCTCATTCCATAGTTCTCTCACCAATTTTAAGACTGACTGGAGGAATTCTACCTGCATCTTCATCTGGTTTTCCACACAATTACAGATGACATTCAGATGGAATTACATTTTTTCTGGGCCAAATTGTAGAATGTCTACTAAATGTTTTCTTGTCCAATTAAGTTAAATGTAAATTTACTTCGTTTTTGACAGTCAAATCCTTGAGGGGTAAGGGAGCTGCTTGGAGCCATGTATGTTTTTAGTGAGATTATCAGGTTGCAGGACCACTGGGCAGTGGTTCTGTCTGTTCTGAAGGCTAACCCTGTTCAGAATACTGACTTCACAGATCTACATGTTCTTTCAAAATGGCTAAAGTATTATGAAACAGCACAGGCTAAGGATAAAGCCTTCATTCTGTTTTATCACTCTGTTAGTTATTTAAAAGCAATGGAACTGATAAAATAGTGATGGATTTACAGTTGGTTAAAGATATCATGTCTGTTCAGCGGACCATAAACTTATTCTAGAAAGAGCCAATTAAGGTATGTTTTTAACTTTTAGGTACCCTACTGACTTTTCTTATTCAGTCAAGTCTTCTCTTTATTTTTTGGGTCAGGTCTCCTCTTTTAAGGTACAGATTTTCTTATGAATTATTCTACTCCATTATTCAACTAAATCAATAAACTTAAAAGCTGCAGATATCCCACAATATCTACTTTCTTTATCCTTAGATCCTAAAGCATTGAGACTCCGAAGCAGCTCTTTTATCATCTCTCCAAAAGAGGAGACATATTATTGACACTTCCTTTGGACCTTGTTAGTAAATGTTCTCACAGACATGATGATAGGAGATGCTGAATCAAAAGACTGCTAAAGGCCAAGCTGCCAAAAGCACTGGACCTCACTGGCAGTTGGCACTCAATATGTAAAGGTAGAGGTGGTGGAGTGACTAGGCCAGGCATAAGCTTTCTAAACTCTTTGTGGACAAGCTAATCAATGTCATCTCCCTAACTTCTTTGACATTTCCTGAGTTATAGGTAATATTCAAGCAAAAACAAAACAAAACTAGCTATAACTGGCACCAACATTTTGTCAATGTTAATCATTAACTTTCCCACTTGGGAAATTAGGATAGTTTTTATAGAAGACTATATATTAAACCAGGACAAAGGCCGGTTATCAGTCCCATGGTAAGCTGGTAAATGTTTAACAACCAGCTCTCTGAGGAAAAAAAAAAATTGTTGAAAAAGCCCTGATTTCCTCCATTTGTTGATTGTGGTAAATACTGTGGTAAATACTCCCACGATGGCTGATTTCAAGCTATGTGACATGACTGAATATGGAGTTGGGAAGAAATGTTGTACAACAGCTCTGTTGAGCTGTACCAACAGCTGAAAAATGTGAGTCATTGAGTGTCATATCAGGAAACATTAAACTTACTTCTTGGGGCCAGTGAGACATGCTTTTGAAGTACGATTTTAAGTAAAATAAGAATTTTCCTGATATATGTGACCAAATTTGAATATATAAGCCACTATATCAGGATAATATCAGGTTGATAAAGCCTCTGGAGTAAGATGGCCTAGGTTTGGGCCCTGTCTTTATTGCCTGCTAGTGTGTAGCCTTGAGTAAGTCACTCAAGCTAAGACTAATTTAAACATGACCATAGTAGATTTCTGTTGTGTCTGACTCTTTGCAATGCTATGGACTGTAGCCTACCAGGCTCCTCTGTCTATGGGCTTCTCCAGGCAAGAATACTGTAGTGAGTTGCCCTGCCCTCCTCCAAGGGATCTTCCTGATCCAGGTATTGAACCCAGATATCTCACGTCTGCCTTGGCAAGCAGGTTCTTTACCGCTAGCACAGAGACCCAAGTTTGATCCCATAGGGTCGCAAGGAGTTGGGCTGGCCTGAAGCGACTTTGCATGCACATATAATGGACTTAGCACAGTACACACATGGTCGGAAGTATTAGGAGGATGTATTAGGGTTATGCAGAGACACAGATCCAAGATGCTGGAGATTTATTAGATGAATTGATTCACATGTCCCACGATCCACCTTCTGCTGGAGAATCAGGAAAGATCTTGGTGTCATTCAGTCCAAAGGCCTACAGATTGGGGCAGAGTGGAAGTCAGGAGAGAGGCAAGTTCTGGTCTGAGTCCGAAAGCCTGAGAACCAGGAGTGCAAATATCCAAGGGCAGGAGAAGATGGATGTCCCAGCTTAAGCAGAGAAAGGGCATTTACCCTTCTTTTTGTTTTTCTTCTTTTTGCTTGTACTTATCCTCAACAGATTGGAGGATGTCCATATGCACTGGTGAGGGTAATCTTCTTCACTCAGTCTGATTCCCTGTTAATCTCTTCCAGAGACAGATTCACAGAGATAAACCAAAAGTAATGTTTTATCAGCTATCTGGGCATCTCTCAGCCCAGTCAAGTTGACACATAAACTTAACCATCACAGAGGACCAACGTGAGACTATTTCCTTTCTTTCTTTCACTTTTTGGAGACTATTTCAAGTTTTCAAAGCTCATCTTGAAAAAAATTGATGCCTCTAGGCTCTGCTTTTCCTAAATTCTGTCTTTTTCTCTGTTCTAGGGTTCTATCCTAGAAACATTCCTCAAATCATCCACTCTCCAAAATTATCAATTAAAATTTTATAAATCAAAATATTTTAATTCCATAAATGTATATACTGGAAATCTTTATACTACTTCTGTTGTTGAACTAGTATAATTACATTGTAGTCCTAAGAGCATATATATGTGTGTGTGTGTTGCTCAGTCATGTACAATTCTTTGTGACCCCATGGACTGTAGCCTGCCAGGCTCTTCTGTCCATGGAATTCTCCAGGTAAGAATACTGGAGTGGGTTCCCATTCCTTTCTCCAGGGCAACTTCCCAAGCCAGGGATCAAACCTAGATCTCCTACATTGCAGGTGGATTCTTTACCGTCTAAGCCTCCAAGAAAGCCCATACGTGTGTGTGTGTATGTGTATATATATACATATATATATTTAAAGTTCTTCGTGTACTTTCCCCCAAATTTTTTATAGTGCTGTAAATTAGTCATTGTTACCCTACAAAATGAACTGTATTTTTCTTAATTAACTTTTTCCAGTTTTATTGAGAAATGACTGATGTACATCACTATATAAATTTAAAGTGTGCCGCACAATGGTTTGATTTACAAGTATGGTGAAATGGTTATCACTATTGGTTTGGCTAACAGCCATCATCTCACATAGATACTATGTAAAGAAAAGAAAGAAGAAAAGAGAGAAAAAGAAAAAAATTCTCCTTGTGATGAGAACTCTTAGGATTTACTCTCTCAACTATACTCCTAATATACAGCAGTGCTAACTGTAGTAATCATGTTGTACATTATATCCCTAATACTTTTTAATCTTATACCTAGAAATTTGTGCCTTTGGACCACCTTCCTCCCAACTTCCCCTCCCTACCTTCCACCTGTGGTAACCACATATCTGATCTCTTTTTCTGAGTTTGCTTTTTGCTTGTTTGTCTTTTAGATTCTGCATATAAGTGAGATCATACAGTATCTTTCTCTGTCTGACTTATTTCACTTAGCATAATACCTTTAAGATCTATCCATGTTTCAAAGATGGTAGGATTTTCTCACTTTGAGGGCTAATTTTCTATTATAGATGTCTAAACTACAAACTTTTATCTATTTATCCATCAGTAGACACTTAGTTGCTTTCTGTGTCTTGGCTGTTGTAAATAATGCTGCTATAAACATGGGAGTGCAGCTATCTTTTCCAGTTAGTTTTTTTGTTTTCTTTGTGTATAATCCCAGAAGTGGAATTTCTGGATCACATTGTGCGAATCATGTGGTGCTTCTATTTTCAACAGAAGATCCTCCATACTGTTTCCTACAGTGGCTGGACCAATATAAAGTCCTAACAAAAGTGCACAAAGGTTTCCTTTCTCCACATCCTTGCTAGCACTTGTTATCTCTTGTCTTTCTGATGATGGCATGAGATGATATCTCACTGTGGTTTTAACTCGTATTTCCCTAATGACTAGTGATATTGATCATCTTTTCATGTACCTGTTGGCCTTTCATATATCTTCTTTCAGTTTAGTTCAGCTCAGTGGCTCAGTCATATCTGATTCTTCACGACCCCATGGACTGCAGCATGCCAGGCTTCCCTGTCCATTATCAACTCCCAGAACTTGCTCAAACTCATGTCCATCAAGTCAGTGATGCCATCCAGCCATCTCATCTTCTGTTGTTTCCTTCTCCTCCTGTCTTCAGTCTTTTCCAGTATCAGGGTCTTTTCCAATGAGTCAGTGCTTCACACCAGGTGGCCAAAGTATTGGAGTTTCAGCTTCAGCATCAGTCCCTCCAAAGAATATTAGGACTGATTTCCTTTAAGATTGACTGCTTTGATCTCCTTGCAGTCCAAAGGATTCTCAAGTCTTCTCCAACACCACAGTTCAAAAGCATCAATTCTTCAGTGCTCAGTTTTCTTTATAGTCCAACTCTCACATCTATACATGACTACTGGAAAACCATAGCTTTGACTGGACAGACCTTTATCAGCAAAATAATGTCCTGCTTTTTAATATGCTGTCTAGGTTGGTCGTAACTTTTCTTCCAAGGAGCAAGCATCTTTTAATTTCATAGCTGTAGTCACCATCTGCAGTGATTTTGGAGCCCCCCAAAATAGTCTGCCACTGTTTCCATTATTTCCCCATCTATTTGCCATGAAGTGATGGGACCAGATGCCATGATCTTCGTTTTTTGAATGTTGAGTTTTAAGCCATATCTTCTTTGGCAAATGTCTGTTTAGATCTTTTGCCCATTTTTAATTGGATTATTTGTTTTGTGCTATTGAGTTGTATGAGTTCTTTATATATTTTAGCTGTTAACCTCTTATCAGACACATGGTTTGAAAATACTTTTTCCAATTCCATAGTGGTTTTTTACTTCATTGAAGGTTTCTTGTGTGTGCATGTGCGTGTGTGTGTGCAGAAGCATTTTAGTTTGATGTGGTCCCACTTGTTTAATTTTGATTCTGTTACTTGTGCTTTATGTGCCATATCCAAAAAATCATTTCCAAAGCCCATGTCATAGAGGTTTATTCTTATGTTTTCTTCTAGGAATTTCAGTCTTACATATAAGTCTTAAATCCATTTTGAGTTTAACTTTTGCAAATGGTATAAAATAAGGATACAGTTTCAGTCCTTTTCATCTGAATATCCAGTTATCCTAGCACCATTGATTGAATATATTGTCTTTCCTCCACTGAGTATTCTTGGCTGTCTTGTCAGATATGTTAACTGAATATGTGCTTAGTTGCTCAGTTGTGTCCAGCTCTTTGTGACCCCATGAACGTAGCCTGCCAGGCTCCTCTGTTCATGGAAATTCTCCAGGCAAGGATACTGGAGTGGGTTTCCAAGCCCTCCTTTGCTAATTGTATATGCTTGGGGTTGTTTCCAGGATCTTGATTCTGTTCCCTTTGTTTATTTGTCTGTTTTTATGCCAGTATCTATCACTTGTTAGTATAACTTGAAATCTGGGAATGAAATATGTCCTGTTTTCTTCTTTCTCAGGATTTCTTTGGCTATTCAGAGTCTTTTTGGTCTTTTGTATTTCCATATAAATATTAGAAGTGCTTTTTTCACTTCTATAAAATATGCCATTGGAATATTGATAGAGATAGCATTGAATCTTTGGATGACTTTTGGTGATACTGCTATTTTAACAACATTAATTCTTCCAATCCATGAACAAGATACCTTTCCATTTACTTGTCTTTGTTGGTTTACTTCATCAATGTCGTGTAATTTTGAGAGTAGAGATTTTTTGCCTCCTTGGTTAAATTTATTCCTAAGTAGTTTATTGTTTCTGATGCTTGTAAATGGTATTGATTTTTTTTTCTTTATCAGAAAATTCATAGTTAGTGTAGAGAATTGCTACTGATTTTTGTATGCTAATTTTGTATCCTGCAACTTTACTGAATCCATTGATTAACTGTTTTGATTGAGTTTAGGTTTTTCTATATATAAAATCATGTCACCTACAAATGTAGTCAATTTTACTGTAGAGTAAAATTTTCCAATTCTGATATCTTTTATTTCTTTCTTGCCTTACAGCTTTCGTTAGGACTTTCAGTCTTATATTGAATAGGACTGGTGTGAATAGATACCCTTGTCTTGTTCTTAATCTTAAAGGAAAAGCTTTCAAACTTTCACTGATGTGTATGATGTTTAGCCATGGGCTTGTCATATATGGCCTTTATTATGATGAGATACAATCCTTCTATGTCTAATTTGTTTAAAAATTTTTATCATAAATGGATGTTGAATTTTGTCAATTGCTTTTTCTGTGTCGGCTGAGATAATCATATGATTCTTTCATTCTACTAATATGATATATTATTTCAATTGATTTGCATATGCTGAACCATCCTTGCATCTCAGGGATAAATCTCACTTGATCCTGGTGAAGATTCTTTTAATATGCTGCTGGACTTGATTTGATAATATTTTATTCAGAATATTTGTATGTATATTCATCATGGATATTGGCCTATAGTTTTCTAGGAGTGTTCTTAAACTGATCTCATTAAATGAGTTTGAAAGTATTCCCTCTTTTTTTATTTTTTGTAAGAGTTTGAGAAGGATTGGCATTAATTCTTCTTTAAATGCTTGGCAGAATTCACCAGTGAAGCCATTTGGTCCTGAGCTATTCTTGGCTGGCAGATTTTTGATTACTGACTGGATGTCCTCACTAGTATTTGGTCTGTTCAGATTTTTTTTTTAATCTCTTTCTGATTCAGTCTTGGTAAGTTATATGTTTATAAGAATTTTTACATTTCTTCTAGGTTGTCTGAAACCCCTTTATTTAAGTATGTATCTCTTCAAAAAAACTTAGTGCAGAGAATTAAAATTAAATAAATTGGAGAGTGATTATTTTCTTTACAAAATGAATTCATTTTAATGAAATTCATTCTTTAAATATCTAGCTTATTCATTAAGTTAAGAGCTATTGAGCACTATTAGGTGTCAGATATTATTCTTACGCTAGGAAAAGTGTAGAGTGAGAAAAACGTGGTTCCTACCCTCATGGAACATACTCTTTAAACTTTATGTGAATTTAAAACTTACTTGAAAAGAAATTACTCTAAGAGCATATCTATTAAAAAATTAAAATACATCCAGTGGATATAAATCTCAGGCCACAACTTCAATTGTACAAGAGTTTATATTTTGTTTCAATTATTCAACTGAACTTTCTTTCTTAACCCTTAATTCCACTTGAACAGCAGCACTTTAACCTTGTCAACTCATTGCTCCCTACACCCTCTTCATTTGGAGGGGTCTCAGTTTAGGGATCTTTACAATGCCAAGACATGGGAGAATGGCACAATCTGGAATATACAGGTCACTACTTAAATACTTTCCTCATGTCTCTATTTCTTCATTTCTGTTTCTCAGAAAAAAAGGGTCCAGCAGGATTTTCAGGACCATCAGAAACTAGTTCACAATTTGAGAATGCACACGCATTTTTACTGCTCTGTCACCATGTGAGGCATGGAAATTTCTGTAAAGCTGTCCATGGCCTATGTAGCTAGAAGCACATGCATTCATTCCTTACCTGGGTTTTTCTGCTGCAACCCTGGGACTCTGCCCCAGAAGGAAACAGATTTTTTTGACTTGTATTCTATTCTATGTCTCTCCCTAAACATACACATATTCACACACTTGGCAATAAAAGTATGATCTTGAAAATGAGAGAATATCTCAAAATGGTAAAAATTTAGCTAATATGGCAGAACTATTACCCCATATATATTATCCAAGTATATATAGTGCCTATGATAAAATTTTCATGAAGCAAATGCTTCTGTGTACATGGCTTTGAAAAATGATCTGCATAAGCTCTGAAGCATAAAAAGATATGTGCAATAAATAAACATCTCTATAACTCTTCTTCACTGCCTCTCTGCTTTATTAATAGTACTCATAAAATTTCATCATGAAGAGCTACAAGCATTCCTAAAGAACTAGTATAAAGGACATTTCAAAAAAAGTGCAACATCAAAACAAAGTGAAAAATTTCCTCTTCTTTAAAATGAATCTCAAATTAAAGAAAGCCAAAAACAAAGTATAAAAATGTAAATATTAGAAATAAAAGGAAAGAGAAGAAAACATAAGTGAAAGCTATTTCAAAATGCTGTTCTAGGAGAGTGTTAATTATCAATGCCACATCTTCCCATGGGGTCCTACCAGTGATTTCTTTTTTTTTTTTTTTTAAAGACAACCTAAAGGTCTATGTAAGGCCTTCATGTAATTCTAAATATATTCAAAACTCAGGAGCAAAATCTTTCTAAAAATGGTTTCAACTCTCGAAAAAAGGTACAGTAGATTTTTTTTAACTCTCTAGCTTTGCTGTAATAATAGACTGTGATCCCGGCCAATGCCTGTACTAAGAAATGTGAGCAATAGACTGCTAAGGTCAGAGCTGCTCTCAGTGGTCTTGGGTATAAAGTCAGAATCTGACCCACTTTACTTTAGACTCTGAACTTTTAGTCACGGCCACTCATACTCCTCTTAACTCACACTGTCACCTTCAATCTGCTTAAAACCAGCAAAATGCAATAATTACACATTCTGTACAGGACTACATGCAATAAGCCAAGAATAAACAGAACAGTATTTCTATAGTTGAGGAGAAGGTTATTAGTCTAGCAGGAGGGAGATTCAAATTCATGAAGAAACAAGTGCAGTGGTGGGCAGCTCCAGGGCCTTTCTCGGCTTGGTTCAGTCACTCAGTCGTGTCCGACTCTTTGTGACCCCATGAATCGCAGCACACCAGGCCTCCCTGTCCATCACCAACTCCCGGAGTTCACTCAGACTCACGTCCATCGAGTCAGTGATGCCATCCAGCCATCTCATCCTCTGTCGTCCCCTTCTCCTCCTGCCCCCAATCCCTCCCAGCATCAGAGTCTTTTCCAATGAGTCAATTCTTCTCATGAGGTGGCCAAAATACTGGAGTTTCAGTTTTAGCATCATTCCTTCCAAAGAAATCCCAGGGCTGATCTCCTTCAGAATGGACTGGTTGGATCTCCTTGCAGTCCAAGGGACTCTAAAGAGTCTTCTCCAATACCACCAAAAAGCATCACTTCTTCGACACTCAGCCTTCTTCATAGTCCAACTCTCACATCCATACATGACCACAGGAAAAACCATAGCCTTGACTAGACGGACCTTAGTTGGCAAAGTAATGTCTCTGCTTTTGAATATACAATCTAGATTGGTCATAACTTTTCTTCCAAGGAGTAAGCGTCTTTTAATTTCATGGCTGCAATCACCATCTGCAGTGATTTTGGAGCCCCAAAAAATAGTCTGACACTGTTTCCACTGTTTCCCCATCTATTAATGCTATCTAGGTTGGACATAACTTTTCTTCCAAGGAGTAAGCGTCTTCTAATTTCATGGCTGCAGTCACCATCAGCAGTGATTTTGGAGCCCCAAAAAATAGTCTGACACTGTTTCCACTGTTTCCCCATCTATTTCCCATGAAGTGATGGGACCAGATGCCATGATCTTCGTTTTCTGAATGTTGAGCTTTAAGCCAACTTTTTTGCTCTCCTCTTTCACTTTCATCAAGAGGCTTTTTAGCTCCTCTTCACTTTCTGCCATAAGGGTGGTATCATCTGCATATCTGAGGTTATTGATATTTCTCCCGGCAATCTTGATTCCAGCTTGTGTTTCTTCCAGTCCAGCATTTCTCATGATGTACTCTGCATATAAGTTAAATAAGCAGGGTGACAATATACAGCCTTGACGTACTCCTTTTAGAGCATTCAGAGTCTAATTAAATTCTCAAATAGCAATACAAAGAAGTCTAAGACTAGATACAATATGCTTGTAATCCAAAAGACATTTTCTAAGAGGTCAAAGAATCAGATAATTTAGAGCAGCAAGGAACCCTGGAGAATTGGTCTGGAAGGGACTCCTGAGCTCAAAGGTTTAGTAGCAGCCCAAGATCACTGGTTAGTCCACTGTGAAGTGCTTCCTGAGGCCTCTTCCACCAGACCTGCTTCCACTGCTCAAGAGTCAGAAAAACGTTCTTACCAAATCCCCATGTCATCGGTCGCCCCTAACGTCTTTAGAAGGCTAAAGCTCTTAACGTCACTGACAGCTCCACGTCCTCAGCCAGAACGTGTGCGTTGTCCTTCAGCGCCTTACAGATCCTGCCTCCTCCCCATTCTTACCTGTTCCCAGGACCCACCCTTAGTGGAGAGGTCAGGATAGCCAGCGTTCTTTTGTTATTGTCTGTGTGTGACTGTTTATCCTGGTAAAGGAGCTGTTGCAAAGGCTAATCTAGGATGGAGTCCATTCTGACCCTGCTGGCTGAAGGAAGACAACACTGCAGATATGTCTGCATTCCTCCTCCCGTGGGTTTGGCGAGGGGTTTCTTCCACAGTCGTCCCTGCCGTGGGAAGAGCCTCGCTCCTCCTATCTGCTAGGGAGCAGCCTGGTCTTCTTTCCCTGCCTCCCTTGCATTTCTTATCAGACACTGCCTTAATAGACAGTGCCCACCAAAACTCAGGGCGTGGCCCTGACTGCACTGTAAAGGGCAGGGCCCGAGTCAGCGCAAGCTGGAAGGGCATGTCTCCTCTAATCCTATTTGTTGCTACTCTAGTCGCTTGAATCTATGTCACTGAAGAATGTAAAAATAAATCGGCCTGTACTCCAAGCAAGATAGAACACACTCCAAGAGCACTGGCTGGAGGCCCAAAGCTTGGGCCTCACGGGCCTGACTGCACAGGGAGGATCAGTAAGCATGGAGGCCAAGCAGGGGCCCCGACTGTCCCTGCGGGTTACCGTGGCCTCTCCTAACCAGCATCAAAAAGGGGCTAGGCATGTTTGCTTGCCCTGGGCATCATAGCATCAGTCTCTGGGAAGAACCAAGAAGAACGGCCTTGACTGCTCTGCCCGCTTGAGAGGGTGGTTCATGTGGACCGAGGCCAAGCCAGGACTGTCCCCCAGCTCCAGGAGGTCAGTCTGAAAATGGAAATGTCTTCCTTCTAGAAGGGACAGTTTTCAGAAAAGTTTTCAGGGCTGAGCTTCAGAATCACTTGTTTCTTACCTGTTCGCATCTGAGAAGCAGTTTGCAGGGTTTTCCTCCAACTTGGTAAAGCCAAAAATTATGCCCACCCCACCGCCTACCCTGCGCCTCATCTTGGGAACCACTTTTCCTCTCGCTCACTACCCTTCAGTCACAATGATGCTCTTTGAAGTTCCCTCTTCATAAATCACTTTGTTTCGCATCAGAAGCATCATATAGACTGCTCTTTCTGCCTGGATTTCTCTCCCTTGCCATTTTTTGCCTGGCTGACTCCTGCTTATCCTTCAGTTTCCAGCATAAAAATCGCTCCCTCAGAGAGCCCATTCTTGCCCACCCTCTGCATCATCTGCATCATCCAGAGTAGCCAGAAGCCACATTTAGTTAAAACAAAATGAGACATTCCATTCCCTGGGTGCACTGGCACATTTCAAGTGTCCAGGAGCCGTGAGGGATGAGGGGTTACTGTATTAGAGAGCCCACGTTCAGACTCCTCCATCAGCACAGAAAGCTGGAAGGACAGCAGTGCCCTAAATGAGAAGAGGCCTCGTGGCTACACTCGAAAGCAGCTGCACCCACCTCCTTAGCCCACCTTCCAGTAAGTTACTTATGCTTTCCCCAGTAAGTGGCCAGCTGCATTAGCACAGACACTCGGCCAGAGTAATTCACCACCGTAACTCCTGCAGCCTGCAAGACAGCTGGCGCACAGCAAGCCTCCAGTAAGTGGTGGCTGAAGGAAAGAATTCATAAAGTACAATGTCTTCTACAGCAGCAGGCCACTGGATAACTTCTTCCTCAAGCTGTGAGCTGAGAAAACCTTTGTGTCTCCCGATGCTCTGGGTTGTGTTCTTTAATTATATAACGAGTGCGTTAAGAAGAGGGGTGTCCCTTTTTGCCTTTGCCACCTGCTGGCCCAGAGCGAAATTGTTTCTCTAAACTGTGAGAGCCCCCTTAGCGTCAGTTTTCCCAGGAAAATTCTTCTTGCCCTTGATCCCCCTTATGTTACTTGGCTCTACTCCTTTTATCTGTGTGTGGAGAGTCTTATCTGTTGTTTTATCTGTGCTGTTTACTGCCACACTCTCAATCTTTTCAGAAGTAGGCAAGAAAAGTAACACTTGTGGTCCTCGGCCACTTTCTTCTCCGTCCGCTTGTGGAAGAGTCATGGCACCAGGCCACACTGCACGCGTTCCTGTGTGTCACTTTCCTGCAGAACAACTAGAGTAAATGGACTCTGGAGAAAGAATTTAGGTATCCATTATAACCGCAACTCAGATTTCTGTTTCCCTCCAGATAATCCACGGTACAGCAAGGTGATGTATCCTAGGTGGCCTCTTAACTTCTAGGAAGTCAGAGAAGGATCCCCTGGCGTATGCCCTCCTGGGAGACAGGGATGAGTGTAGGTCTCCATTATCCAGTGGGTAACACTCAACCTTGCCTCCCCCGGGCCCCAGGGAAGCCTGGATCAGCTGGACGAGGTGGCCGCCCTGATCGCTGCCACAGTCCACGACGTGGACCACCCGGGAAGGACCAACTCTTTCCTGTGCAACGCGGGCAGTGAGCTCGCTGTGCTCTATAACGACACTGCCGTCTTGGAGAGTCACCACACAGCCCTGGCCTTCCAGCTCACGGTCAAGGACAGCAAGTGCAACATTTTCAAGAACATCGACAGGTTTGTGTGCTCAGGCTCTTGTGACTGGGTTTGTAAAATGCAAGGCGGAAACTCAGTTTCCCCTGACTTCTCCAAGTACTTAGCTTCCTCTTGGTGGGGAAGAGGGAATAATGATAGTTTTCCCATTGTATCAGACAGTAAAATAATAGCCTTGCCCTTCTCATCTTAACTGTACTTTTTAGACTGTTTTCATCTTCTTAAACTCCATTTGGTCTTCAGTGAGTTCATGAAAATGCTTTATATGCTGCAAAGATTTCTACAGATTATTGCTACTGATAAATGTAACAGATGTTTCTACTCTCTGAAAAGGACATCCTGTCTTTGGTGTAACTGGAGGAAATGTATCCTTCCCGATCTTTCCCCAGCTCAGTTTTTGGGCACTTAAAATCCTAACTCCTGAGGAGACCGTGTTCCGCGGTCCCAGCAGAGCTCCTGGGGTCCACGGCTGGGGGGGGTGGGCGGTTTCCCCCCTCACTGTTGACTCTCTGCTCTGGTGAGTTTGCCGCATGTGAACAGATAGGAGGCATTCTTCTCGCCTGACACAGCCCTGCAGTCAGACTGAATACTTCAACACAGTACCAGCCAGGCTGGAGAGAAGACCCCCCGAGAGAGGGCAGTGCAAGCAGAGTGCAGAGCTCGCACAGGCCTCAGTGATCACTTGTCACCATGAACCCAAACCAATCACCTTGGTTTCTAGAAACCTGAGAAAATCTCGTTATTACAATATGAAAATATTCAGTTATTCCCCCTTCAGCTGAGGGCTTCGTCAGCATCAGGTTCCGTTTTTAAAACTTTCAGAGGAGGGCTTGTGGCCGATAGCCAGTTTTATTCAGTTCCTCATTCTGGCTCCTGGACTTAGAAAAAGATGGCAGGAGCTGGGCGTGACTGGGCAGGGGTGCGGCTCCGCCCATTACAACTTCTGTGTAACTGTAATGTGGACAACTGCTCGTTAATCGGAAAACTCTTCCAATGCGGCCATCAAAAGAAGTGGCAGGACTTCTCTGTAGTAAGAGCCGCTGAGTCTGCAGTGCGTGCCAGGGGACAGCTGATCAGGTTGCTGCACCAGCCTCACAGGGAAGAACTCGCCATTTCCTTCTGCCTCGCTCTTCTGATGCTGCCAAGGGCAGAAGAAGGGCAGCACCTGGTAAAACAAGTGCCCACGTGACAGGTGGTGCCTCTTTTAATACTCACAAATCATATGAGGGTCAGCTGTCTTTGGGAAGATGGTATAGTGTCACCAAGTCCTGGCTTGGTAGGAAGATGAGCAGGTAAACTCTTTTGTGGTCTTCACTCATTTCTTCAGTGCCCCTAGCTTCCTCCCGGATTGTGGGAACTGTGGTGAAATGGCAGAACAGTGCTAATTCAGGGGGCATGATTTGAACAAGGGCCCTTTGTCCTCTGGTTATTTCAGGAACCATTATCGAACACTGCGCCAAGCTATTATTGACATGGTTTTAGCAACAGAGATGACAAAACACTTTGAACATGTGAACAAATTTGTGAACAGCATCAACAAGCCAATGGCAGCTGAGGTAAGCATTTCACATGTAATAATACACATCAGAGTGTATTTCCGTTGTACCCTATACTCTGGCCTCGAAGCATTTTCTCTCCATCTTGAATACAAGATGGTTAATTACTTGGAGTTGGTAGGGAAGGGCTGAAAGTGTTGGCCATTTGTTTTCCCTGGCGACAAGAACAGATTGAGTGTCCATAGCAACTCTGAACTCCCTGAAAGAAGAGCCCTGAAATAAAGCCAGTGGTGACAAAAGGAAGTAGGCCCAAAGACGACGACGAGGTCCCTGCAGACAGCAGAGCCTGGAATAAACGGTGGCGTTTTAGAGGGTTCAAAGCCCTTCTAGCTCTCTGTTCTTTGGGCTCTTGGGAGACCTCAAAATTACATGCTTTAAAGAATTATATTCCTGTTGATTTTCATTAAATGTCTATCAGTATCTGAAGACTGTAGACAGTTAAATTGGGAGTGACTGGTTGCAAACAAAACCACAAGGCGGGTGGTGATAGGAACACTGAACTTTTAAGCCCTATGTGTTTGTATGGCTTGACTATGTCGGCGTATCATATAAGGAGTTAAACTTGGGAACGCCTCCTTCAATCGCATCTCGTGCCTGAGCTGGCCTGGGTGACTGCCGTCTAGTATCTCGCCGGGAGACTCTTGTGGGCTTCACCATTGTACTGAGCCAACCCTCGTCTGCTTTCCAGATTGACGGCAGCGACTGTGAGTGCAGCCCTCCCGGGAAGAACTTCCCTGAGAACCAGACCCTGATCAAACGCATGATGATTAAGTGTGCGGACGTAGCCAACCCCTGCCGTCCCTTGGACCTGTGCATTGAATGGGCTGGCAGGATCTCTGAGGAGTACTTTGCGCAGGTGGGCTGCCTCTCTGGGGAAGCGCCATGAGTGAACAAGTAAATGACTCTTCCTCAGAAAGAAATGGCTCACCCCGGCCTGGAATAGAATTCTGGTCCCTCAAGAGACTGACTAGTATGGCTGGTCACTACTCAAAGTCTCTCTAGGGGGAAGGAGAGGAACTGAGCCTTTGGGATTCTTTTCATTCTCAAGTTTTTAGATCCTGAACTTCCACAAAAACTGGGAAATCCATTCATTCATCAGATTATTATCTCCATGTTGTATTGTGGGAAACACAGACATAAGACACATCTCTGCCTGAGGGTACCTCATAATGCAGTAGGGGACGTAGACATAAATAGGTCCGCACAATATATTTAAGTGAAAACACTTCTAAAGGAGGTATATGTTAAGTCCTAAGAGTTCAGAAAGGTGGTTTTTTTTTTTTTTTTTCCCCTAGATAAAAGAAGGGCTTTTATCTAGAAAGGTGGAAAAGGTGTTAGAGCTGGGTTTTTGTTTTTTTTTTAAGGATTTCAAAATTTAGAAATGAGAAGGACATTCTGAGAGATCCAAGTGTTATGACCAAAATTAGTAAAGAGGAAACATAGAATTTCTATATAAGAATAGTAACTTTAGCAGTGTGAAGAGTTGAAGAATAACCCAAAAAGTAGCAGACCACAAGATGCCATTTGAAATAGAGGCCTACTTCCAAAGAAGAGGCTTTAGGGACTAATGTTTATGATGTGGGACAGAAAGAAACATATCCCAAGTGGCTACAAGTAATTATTTGGGGAGGGGGAGTGCCAGTCTCACTGGAATGTACTACTGAGGCAGGGTAAAGACTAGCCAATGGTGTCTAGAAGGGTTGGCAGAGCAAAAACCAGCTAAGGATGCAGTAAGTTAGCTGTAGCTTTCAAGGATGGGAAGAGAGTCCATGGGAATTAGGACAGCCAGCTCTGAGCTTGCCAGAAAGAGAAGGGGAAAAAAAAACCCAAACATCTCTTTGAACAGCAGTGGATATTTTAAGGCTGCCTGATCGACTGAAATGAGCAAGTGGAGCCAAAACTGGTAGGAGACCATTAATGGGGCTTTCCAGGACCCACAGAGAAGACTTAAAATCCTACTCCTAGATAGTCTCAAAGTCTGTGAATGGGGAATGGGAAAGAACCACTTTTAAGTTCTTTAATGTAATTTCCCTGTGTAGGTGTCCTTTTCCCATAAAGGAAATGTTCACACGACAATGTGACCTAAAACTCGAGTTACAGATGAGGTTTCTGACCAGCCGGTCTCTGGCTCAGTACACCACCAGTAAGTGTAGATTTTAACTTCAGTCCTGTGAATTATGACCGTAGGCATTATAAACATACACTTCAATGTGCAAAATGCTCAATTTACACGTATCAGAATTGCATGCATGACCAGTACAAACAGCCAAACAGTTTGTCAGTCATTCTTTTCAGGTAAAAATAGTTATTCCATGAAAAAGAGAATCTAGTTCAGCTCAACTGCCTACCTGCTGTTCCTCCAGACAACCTTCACACCCTTGGATGTGCAGCACAAGGGCTTTGTATATACTTCGGATTTTGTCACACAGAATATTTAAAAAAGGTATTTTCAAAGGTCAAGTTTAGTAAGATTAATACTTCTTACTGCTTTAATTTAGACATTCTTAAGTGAAACTGACTTTCTTTTTAAACTGCAAGCATATAACAGTGAATAATACAATGTCTGTTGATACAGCTTGGTTCCAGTTCTTCGATTCGTTCTGAGATGTCTGCAGCTTTAAATCCACCATTGCTTCTGTACCCTCAGTGTAAACTCCACTTAGTATTTAGTAGTATTACTTTGAAAGTTGTCGACCTTGCAATCATGAAAACAGATCTTAGAAAAGAGGGTATGAATCCTGAAATCAGTGCTTCGGTGGGGTCGGGGGTGGGTAGCTGTAAGATAGCATCTAACACATTTAAGAGTCAGAAGACCCGAATCCAGTCACTGCAGCTCATCAGGTAGTTGAATTATGTAAGCCCTGAGAAATGCTGAGCCTATTTCTTGATCAATACAACTGGATTATGACCCCTTTTTCACAGGGTGGTTCTGACAAACTCGATGCTACTGTGACACCTCTGCGTGTGCCTACAGCCTTGTGTGTATTATTTCTTACAGACGGATGAAGAGAAGAGACAGGGGCTTCCCGTAGTGATGCCAGTGTTTGACCGGAATACCTGTAGCATCCCCAAGTCCCAAATCTCCTTTATTGACTACTTCATAACAGACATGTTTGATGCTTGGGATGGTAAGATGGCTCATGTTTTGTTACCCACAGACTATCTTTGTAATGATTACCTTTAATGACAGAGGCCAGGCCTAAAGGTGTTAAATGTTACTTTTTTAAAAAATGTCACCTGTTTGTGGCCAGATACGGTGGGGGTACATGAACACTTTCTGCATCCTCAGCACAGACGATGTGTATGGAAGACTCAATGGATGGCCGATAACTGGATAAACAAGTGCTTAACTCTTCAAAGGACATATTTCCAAAGCTTAAACGAGTTTTATTATATCATTGGAGGAAATTCTAGAGAACACAAGATATAAGTCTACTCTGAATCACAGATTCTTTTGGTAATGTCACTTGATAAACAGCTTTTCACTGAGATTTGTTTTTATTTTTTTGATTTTTATGTTGGATTACAGTTGATTTACAATGTGTTACTTTCAGGTATACAGCTAGGTGATTCAGTTACATATATACATGTATCCATTCTTTTTCAGATCCTTAACCCATATAGGTTACTACAGAATATTATCTACTGTTGAATAGAATTCCCTGTGCTGTACAATAGGTTCTTATTGATTACTGTCTACATAGTAGTGTATAGATGGTAATCTCAAACTCCTAATTTATCCCTCCCTCCATGTTTCCCCACTGGTAACCATGTTTGTTTCTAAAGTTTCTGAGCTTATTTGTTTTATAAATAAGTTCATTTGCATCCCCCCCCCTTTTTTTTTTCAGATTCCACATATAAGTGATACTTCTTTCTCTGACTTCGCTTAGTATGATAGTCTCTAGCTCCATTCATGTTGCTGCAAATGGCATTATTTCATTCTTTTAATGGCTGAGTAACATTCAGTTCAGTTCAGTCGCTCAGTCTTGTACAACTCTTTGCAACCCCATGGACTGCAGCACACCAGGCCTCCCTGTCCATCACCAACTCCCGGAGCCTACTCAAACTCATGTCCATTGAGTCAGTGATGCCATCCCACCATTTCATCCTCTGTCATCCCCTTCTCCTACCACCTTCAGTCTTTCCCAGCATCAGGGTCTTTTCCAATGAGTCAGTACTTTGCATCAGATAGCCAAAGTATTGGAGTTTCAGCTTCAGCATCAACCCTTCCAATAAATTATTCAGGACTGATTTCCTTTAGGATGGACTGGTTGGACCTCCTTGCCGTCCAAGGGACTCTCAAGAGTCTTCTCCAACACCACAGTTCAAAAGCATCAATTCTTCAGTGCTCAGCTTTCTTCATAGTCCAACTCTCATATCCACACATGACTACTGGAAACACCATAGCTTTCACTAGATGGACCTTTGTTGGGAAAGTAATGTCTCTAGCTTTTTAATATGCTGTCTAGGTTGGTCATAACTTTTCTTCCAAGGAGCAAGCATCTTTTAATTTCATGGCTACAGTCACCACCTGCAGTGATTTTGGAGCCCCCCAAAATTAAGTCTGTCACTGTTTCCACTGTTTCCCCATCTATTTGCCATAAAGAGATGGGACCAGATACCATGATCTTAGTTTTCTGTATGTGGAGTTTTAAGCCAACTTTTTCACTCTCCTCTTTCATCAGGAGGCTCTTTAGTTCTTCTTTGCTTTCTGCCATAAGTGTGGGGTCATCTGCATTATCTGAGGTTATTGATATTTCTCCCTGCAATCTTGATTCCAGCTTGTGCTTCATCCAGCCCAGGATTTCTCATGATGTACTCTGCATATAAATTAAATAAGCACAGTGACTATATACAGCCTTGACGTACTCCTTTTCCTATTTGGAACCAGTCTGTTGTTCCATGTCCAGTTCTAACTGTTGCTTCCTGACCTGCATACAGATTTCTTAAAAGGCAGGTCAGGTGGTCTGGTATTCCCTTCTCCTGAAGAATTTTCCACAGTTTGTTCTGAGCCACAGTCAAAGGCTTTGGCATAGTCAATAAAGCAGAAGTAGATGTTTTTCTGGAACTCTCTTGCTTTTTTGATGATCCAACAGATGTTGGCAATTTGATCTCTGATTCCTCTGCCTTTTCTAAAACCAGCTTGAACATCTGGAAGTTCACAGTTCACATACTGTTGAAGCCTGGGTTGGAGAATTTTGAGCATTACTTTACTAGCATATGAGATGAGTGCAATTGTGCAGTAGTTTGAGCATTCTTTGGCATTGCCATTCTTAGGGATTGGAATGAAAACTGACCTTTTCCGGTCCTGTGGACACTGTTGAATTTTCCAAATTTGCTGGCATATTGAGTGCAGCACTTTCACAGCATCATCTTTGGGGATTTGAAATAGCTCAACTGGAATTCCATCACCTCCACCAGCTTTGTTTGTAGCGATGCTTTCTAAGGCCCACTCAACTTTGCATTCTAGGATGTCTGGCTCTAGGTGAGTCATCACACCTTAGTGATTATCTGGGTCGTGAAGATCTTTTTTGTATAGTTCTTCTGTGTATTCTTGCCACTTCTTCTTAATATCTTCTGCTTCTGTTTGATCCATACCATTTCTGTCCTTTATTGAGCCCATCTGTGCATGAAATGTCCCTTGGTATCTCTAATTTTCTTGAAGAGATCCCTGGTCTTTCCCATTCTATTGTTTTCCTCTATTTCTTTGCACTGATCACTGAGGAAGGCTTTCTTCTCTCTCCTTGCTATTCTTCAGAACTCTCCATTCAGATGGGTTATCTTTCCTTTTCTCTTTTGCCTTTCGCTTTTCTTTTCACTATTTGTAAGGCCTCCCCAGATAACCATTTTGTCTTTTTACATTTCTTTTTCTTGGGGATGGTCTTGACCCCTGCCTCCTGTACAGTGTCACTAACCTCTGTCCATAGTTCTTCAGGCACTCTTGCCTATCAGATCTAATCCCTTGAATCTATTTGTCACTTCCACTGTATATTTGTAAGGGATTTGATTTAGGTCATACCTGAATAGTCTAATGGTTTTTCCTACTTTCTTCAATTTAACTCTGAATTTGGCAATAAGGAGTTCATGATCTGAGCCACAGTCAGATCCCAGTTTTGTTTTTGTTGACTGTATAGAGCTTCTCCATCTTTGGCTGCAAATAATATAATCAATCTGATTTCAGTGTTGACCATCTGGTGATGTCCATGTGTAGAGTCTTCTCTTGTGTTGTTGGAAGAGGGTGTTTGCCATGACCAGTGCGTTCTCTTGGCAAAACTCTATTAGCCTTTGCCCTGCTTCATTCTGTACTCCAAAGCCAAATTTGCCTGTTACTCCAGTATTTCTTGAGTTCTTACTTTTGCATTCCAGTCCCCTATAATGAAAAGGACATCTTTTTTAGGTGTTAGTTCTAAAAAGGTCTAGGTCTTCATAGAACCATTCAACTTCTGCTTCTTTAGCATTACTGGTCCGGGCATAGACCGGGATTACTGTGATATCGAATGGTTTGCCTTGGAAATGAACAGAGATCATTCTGTCGTTTTTGAGACTGCATCCAAGTACTGCATTTTTTTTGGACCCTTTTGTTGACTATGATGCCTACTCCATGTCTTCTAAGGGATTCTTGCCCACAGTAGTAGATATAATGGTCATCTGAGTTAAATTCACCAATTGTGTATACACCAATTGTGTATACAATTTGTGAATTTACACCACATCTATTTCTTTAATCTGTCAGTGGACATTTAGGTTGCTTTCATGTCTTGGCTATTGTAAAGTGTACTACAATGAACACTGGTGTCCATGTATCTTTTTGAATCGTGGCTTTCTCTGGATATATGCCCAGTAGTGGGATTGTTGGGTCATATGGTAATTCTAAGTCTTCTGAAACTCCACATTGTTCTCCATAGTGGCTGCACCAATTTACATTCCCACCAACAGTGTAGGAAGGTTCCTTCCTCTTCACTCTCTCTTCAGCATTTATTATTCATAGACTTTTTGATGGCTATTCTGACTGGTTTGAGGGTAATACCTCATTGTAGCTTTGATTTGCATTTTAGTGATGTTGAGCTTTTTGGCCATCTATATGTCTTCTTTGAAGAAATATCTATTTCAGTCCATTTTTTGAATGGGCTGTTTGATGTAGAGCTGCATGAACTGTTGGTATATTTCAGATTGATCCCTTTCAGTCACTTCTTTTGCAAATATTTTCTCCCATTCAGTGGGTTGTCTTTTCGATTTGTCTGATTCCTTTGCTGTGCAAAAGCTTTTAAGTTTAACATGGTCCCATTTATGTCTGTTTTTTCCATTACTCTAGGTAGGAGGTAGATCCAAGAAGATATTGGTGTGACTTGTGGCAACTAGTGTTCTGCCTATGTTTTCCTCTAGGAATTTTATAGTATCTGACTTTACATTTAGGTGTTTAATCCATTTTGAGTTTATTTTTGTGTATTGTGTTAGAGAACATTCTAATTGAGTTCTTTTACACTGAGTTGTCAGTTTCCCCAGCACCACTTATTGTAGACACTCTTTTCTCCATCATATATTCTTGTTTCCTTTGTTGTAAATTAATTGACAGTAAGTGTGTGGGTTTATCTCTGGGCTTTCTGTTCTTTTGCATTGATCTCTATTTCTGTTTTTGTGCCAGGACCATATTGTTTTGATGACTGTAGCTTTGTAGTATAGTCTGAAGTCAGAGAGTCTGATTCCTCCAGCTCTGGGTGTTTTTTTTTGGGGGGGGGGGTTTCTTTGGCTATTGGGGGTCTTTTGTGTTTCCCTACAAATTTTAAAATATTTTTCTAGTTCTGTGAAAAAATGTTATTGGTATTTTGATAGGGATAGGGATTGCCTTAGGGTAGTATAGTCATTTTCACAGTATTGATTCTTCCAATCCAGGAACATGCTATCTTTCCAGCTGTGTCATTTTCAGTTTCTTTCATCAACGTCTTATAGTTTTCCGAGTATAGGTCTAGGTCTTTTGCTTCTTTAGGTAGGTTTATTCCAAGGTATTTTATTCTTTTTGATGTGATTATAAATAGGATTGTTTCCTTAATTTCTCTTTCTGGTCTTTTGTTAGCAATTTTTAGTTAAAAGGACCTGTTTCTATTATAGAAACCAGTATTTAGTGATTTATCCTTCTCACGCTTGTGTATTCACCTTAGGCCTAACCTAGGGTACCTCACCTCCAATTCTGATCCCAAATTTGTCCCAGAGGGCCTCAACCTTATAAATGCTCCTAGAATCTAACTTAACAGGCTTCTTTTTATTTTTTTATGTCCTTGCAGCCTTTGCACACCTGCCAACGCTGATGCAACATTTGGCCGATAACTACAAACACTGGAAGACATTAGACGACCTAAAGTGCAAAAGTCTGAGGCTTCCATCTGACAGTTAAAGCCAGGACAGAGGAGGTGACCTCTGGATCTGCAAAGGGCACTGTGAATCACAGTAGTGTAAGAGGCATTCCTTCATAATGAAAATGACAGGTGTAGGTTAAGGAGCTAATGTTTAATATCTGACCTTGAATCATTCAACTTCCCAAATTTCATTTTTAGAAAACTATATTCTGTGAAGAAAAACATTAATATATGTTCTTTTGAACAATCACTTAGTGACAGAACAAACACATGGCAAAATCCATTGCCCTGCTGTAATCCTGTGTGCTCTCATCAAACCATGCAGCTGAGTCACTGTAACTAGCAGGACACATGCAGCAAAGACTTGGTGCCCACGTGCCCACCATCTCTGTGGATGATGGACCATGAAGCTTTGCTAGTATTTAGCTCATCCTTTACCATGAAAGTCTCTATCACTGTTTGGCTTGACTATTTTCCTCAAGAGCATCAATCTAAAAGATGCCTAAGAATATCTAATTTTTAAAAACCTATATAAAATGAGCAAAACAACTGGGACCAAACTGCTGATAAACTAGTTAGTTAGTTTCAGAGCCTCCATGGCTAGGTGGTTCTTCTGACTAATGGTGTGCCACTCAAATTAGAATATAGCCTTGGCCTAGTGAGTGCCTTCTTTAGACTGGTATCAGCAGCCTGCATAGCCCTCTCTCCCAAAAAAGGGATTAATCCTAACAGAAAGCCATCCATGAAGGGGAAGGAAGTGACATCATCTTGTTTGGGGGTAATCCAAGAGCTTTATTTCTGGTTTGCAGAGGCAGTCACAAGGCACTACAGTGAGTATTATTATATACAAGCCATCAATCCGACTACCCTTGGACAAGCTTGTTTTTTAAAAAAATTTATATACATTTGCTGTTTAAAATTTTTTATTAGAGCAATCTAAATTTTCTGGGTTTAAGTCCATGGAGTATGTTGTGCCATGTTACCAAGGAGAGAGAAAGTTTCAAGGTTCAGATGTTTTTAACCTACCTGTATTTACCATCATGCCATTTTGCTTTAATGATGTAAAAAAAAAAAAAGACTGCAAGATGTGTAAATATATCAGAAAATAGGCGTATGGGGAAGCAGTACATACTATTTTAAGCTATTAATTGTATGCTAAAAGCTTCTAAAGCACAAGTGCATATTTTTATACAGCTCTTTTCACAACTTTCTGTGATCTACATCAAGTCAGTCTTGAGATTTTCCTTTCTCTTTTACCAGCCAACCCTTCTGTGTATTATAAATATTAGAGATTTAGTAAACAAAATCTTTGTTCTTCTTTTAAATTCTCTGTTCTCCATGCTGCATTCCTAAGAGGTATAAACAGAGACTAAATTAACTGAACCAGTAGTTACTTTTTTCCAAATGAAAATCTGAATGCAGCATACTTGGAACTAGTACATGGGGGAAAAAAATGACTTAATCACTACAAAATGTGCCAATGCTTTTTTCTATGTTTTGTACCAAAAAATGCAAACATATATGACAATTCCGTGCAAAGAAAGAAATGTACCTAAATTATTTTTGTTAGATGCTAAGAGAACTTGCTTGGTCAGGGGAGCAGCTAGCTTTGTATTGTAATACTGCATTATGTAAATGTGATGAAAATGTTTTTGTGAAATACTTGTAACTAAATTCCTACAGCCATTTTTCATTCCTAACAGCTGTTTTTATTTTAACTCTTTGGCCTAAATTTTTCATAATTTCAAATTTTCGGTTAAGTGTTCTTTATTTCATGAGCCACACACTTTGTTTTCAGAACACATTAAAAATTCAGGATGTCAGAATCCCATTTTAAGGAGCTAAACAATTTGCCTAAGCTTCAGAAGCTTGCTTGAGACAACAATCTTTTCCTGTCCATCTCTCTTTTGGTTGCATTTGGTAAGTGACATTCATCGGATGTCTGACATTTTTCTTTATGAACATTATAGCTGACTCAGTTTCAAATTAATTTCATATTAACACTGCTAAAGCTAAAGCTTTAGCATACCTCTGCTCTTTACCAGTGTAATTTACTATGGTGTAATTTACTATGGTGTAATCTTTCACTGAGTTGGTAATTACATAGTGCATTTCTAAAAATAGTTTATAAGAAATAGTCTTTTAGATGGTATGTGTATCAGATAGATATAAATTATTGTCTCTTATTTACTAATCAGTAAATAAGCTATTTACTAAAATATTCTCTGTTGAGGGGAGCCTTATTAATTTAGGAAAATAAAATCTCATTTAGAGAGAGGTCATATTACTGCTACTACTACTGAACCAGAAGTTATAAAACACTGTTGCCTGAACCAAAATAACACTATAATTAGGTTATTTTTTTACTTCCAATTTAAGATTTTAAAATTATGCTTGCCTTCAGAGTTAGGATGCCTCATCTATTCAATCCGAAGACACTCAACTTGACAAAGATAAATACAGTGTCCCTGAAGTTTAGGCTCACCTAAACTTGTGAATAAGCCAGAAAATGAAGTGATAAGAGTATTTTTAAGTAAAAATGACAAGGCCCAGTGTACAGTTATTATATCTGGTGTTGCAAATATATAGCCCTGAAAGCTAAGCTAGGGAAGTGGAAAAAATGCATATACTATATATTGATGTCAGTTATAGTATTCTTCTAATCTGAAAGTTCAACTTCTAGTTAGTCTCCATACAACTAGTGAACAGCCATCAAGTATGAGTCCCTGCTAGATTCTCCCATCTCATTGTTTTCGCCTATCTCTGACCTTAGGGCATTCATGAAATAAAAACCATCAAGTTTCTCTGAATTTTAATAACAGAGGGACTCAGTGGTACTTACTTATGCTATATGCTCCCCAAACTTACCTAGGATTTCTAACATCCCTTGTGAATAGATTGCTGTCACTTAATCCAGAACAAACCAGGAAAAACAGTTAAGAATCTATGAATTCCTTTATAATTCATTGAATATCTTATATACAATTCAAAAAGAGTTTATAATTCATGAAGTTTAAAATTCATGACCTAATAATGTAGACCCTCCAAAGAAAAAGCTAATTAGTAATAGGGCAAAGTCCATCTATGGAGAAAAATTAAAAGCCTAAAAATGACTGATCAATAATCTGATGCACTCAGACCAAAATGCATGTTGGCTTGGTTAGGAATCCTACCCATGTGCCAACTTCAGGGTGACATTAGAGGTACCTCTGTGTAACACTCAATTATGCCATAATAACGATCTTGGCTAAAAGGCAGTGCTAATTTTTCTATTATAAAATGGAGGTTATGTAAATTTTATATTATTTCTCCATAAATCTGTTTTCATTGTGAATTAAAACAATGATTGTGAACATTACTTGGTTTTGCTCAAAGGGTGATCGTATAAGCCCTTCTCTCTCATTCATATATGTTTTTAAAGCTGTTCACTGATAATGGGAATTGAGCCAACTAACTAGAAGGGCTTACCTGACTGGGCTTCAGCTTCCTCATTTAAAAGTATGATGGCACTCATCTGGCATAGATGACCATAGCTCATCCAGACTTTGCAGGTAGTTAATAATGGAAGCAACTGTCAAAGGTAAAACTAGTTAAAAATTTTTTATACAAAGATTCCATTAGGGTCTGTGGATTCTGTTAGGGGTGTGTGTGATGAATAAACCCAGAAAGTGTTCTTTGAGAAGTATCAGTCCTAACACATCAGCCCCCTTGTAGTTACTTCAATAGGATTCTTTCATCAGCAGTTTAACCCCACAGTTAAAACCACCCATTTTTTAATGTATGGGACACTTCTTAATTTTTATCCTTTAGTACCAAAAGGGAGAAAGAGTACGCTAAGGCTGATGGGGTGATGAAGCTGATTTAATCTCAGGTAACCGCAAGAAACTACATTAAGTAAAGCCTGTCTCCAAGCATTTCATATTTGAGCCAATGGTAAGATGATGAACTGGCTCACTTCAACTAAATTTCAAGTAAATACTATTACTTCTATTTCTACCTCCTTCCACGGTCTAGATTCAAATTAAGACACTTAAAACACAGCGTTCACCACTTCAACCTCAGACAGTTATTATGGAATCTTCACTTCCTCCAGGGAAGCATTAGTTTTCTAGATAGCTCAAGGTTTAAATTCAAGATATGCTACATCCTATTTATTCTTCAGTGGAGTTTTCATTTTTCTATAAAATATCTTCCATAATTATCATGTATATTTATTTCCATTAAAGCAGGTTCCTTAAATAAGTATAAGAATGACAGATGGTCACATAGTTAAAATATTAGTTTTGGATAGCAAAGTCAGGTATTTCAAAATCCAGAAAGGCTAAATGAAAGAAACTAGATTTAAACATCTAATTCCTGGTGATGAATTTAGTTTAGTTAGAGGCAATATAGTAACACTAAAGACAGAGAGAGGTTCTGAGTATTATTCTTTTCATTAAGCATAAGATTATACAATTTCTGGTGTAAAATTTAAAGCACAAAAATTTTATCTCTGTGAGGATACTGTGGTATAATTTAATTCTGCTTCGTCAGTTGTGCTGAAGTCTCAACACTTCACTTTTTCTGAAAATTCACTGCTGAAATCAGACCCATTCCTACAATGGTTTCAGATAACTTATGAGCAAAGTCAAATGAAAAACTTGTGCCATATTCTTTGGTGGATGTACTAATACCTCAGAAGCAAACCTGTTGCTGGTTTGCAGACCCCCCCTAAAAATTAAACAAAATTAAATAAATTATCAATATGGTAATGGTTTTCAGAGCATTACCCTATATGTGATGTTCAAGGTTCATGTACAGGTATTTTAATTCCCTAACCTAGACAGACAGATACAAGTCACCATTCTCCTCTAATTTTTGAAATAACTTTAAACTGCGCAATCCAGATTCTCGTTCTCCATTTTTCCAGAGAATAATGAGGTGATCAGCAGAACAAGTCACTAGTCCATGGTCTTCAAAGTACAGAAACATCTGTAGAAAAAAAATAATTACTGATTATAGGAAATTCAAGGAGAAGAGAAGCAGCTAATACCAAGTAGACTAACATAGGTCCTTGCTGAAATGCGTACCTTGGCGAGGTCTTTGGATATGAAACTCTGTATCTTTCATGAGAAATTTAAGTGTGGGTGATAGTCACATACAAATAACAAATGCCAGACCCATATCTAATATTTTAATAATCAGAACGTTGTAAACACTACTCAACTACAGAGCTGTAAAAGCTGTTTTTTTTTTTTTTAATTCCCAAAGTATCATCTAAATTTTACCATTATCTAATTCTTCAAGAATAGGTTTTAAGATTTTTTTTCAGCAGAAGTCCTGACAAACCTGCTTCATTTAATCATTTCTGCTGGCCTTCTTATTAATGTAAAAATGGCCACAATAAAATAGCTGAATTCCAAGTTCTCCAAGATAAAAACAGTAGCTTGCTTTAGCTCTCTAATATAAACAAAGAATAATCAATCCTTAAGCATTTACTGTTATCTATATGCTTATAATCCCTATCTTCAAGAAGCTTCTAATTCAGCTGTGAAAACTGAATCTTAGTTGAAACAGTACGGGTATCAGTTAAAGACGATGTAATTAGGTACTAAGTAATATACTTCAGGCTATGATTTGCTGCAGAAAAAGGAGGTATAGGTCAATACTGAATGAAACTGTCCGAGAAAGCTAACAAAGCATTAAACTCTCCAAATAAAAGTAAGGTCATGCCCAGTGACGGGACAGGCTGGAAGTTAAGAACAAGAAAATGAAGTGTTGATGAGAAGGCAGCATGCATCCTATGGAGAGAGCTGGTATAAGAGAGGAGATAAATGAAACTATGAAAAAGACGAGCTCCTCGAGGGAAAGAGTGAAATAAAAAAGAGAAATAGGATGTGAGCTTTCTGAGAAATAACTTATACATTTCTGAATGTAACAGGAAACAGTCTGAGCTGATGATGCAGTAGTGAAAGGGGAGGAACTATCAGAGCAAAATTCCTCAGGAGATGCACAAGTGAGAATTCAGTACACACAGGTATATAGGACTAGGCTGAGAGTCAGGACAAAAATTTTTTAAAAAAGAGAAAATTTAAGAAAGAGCCAAGATTTTCTCAATGAAGCCAGAGATACTTCAAAAAATAATTAAATGTCAACACTTCTACTCAGGCAAATTTCTAAGAATCTGACACTTCTATATAACAACAAGTATGCCACACCATTTAAAAACCTTCAATAGTTTTTTTAAAACCCACTCTTTAAAAAAGTTTAAAGGCCAAACTGCTTAGCCATACATTCAATCTTCTGACCCCAAACTACTTTATCTTCTACTGTGTCCACTGACTGGAACACAGACCTCCAGGCTAGGCAACCTGCTCCTTGCCCCCAAGTAGATTCTGTCTTTGCCCTCCTGTCTACTATATTCCATCTGCACAACTTCCGAAGT
This sequence comes from Cephalophus harveyi, assembly GCA_006410635.1. NCBI lineage: Eukaryota > Metazoa > Chordata > Mammalia > Artiodactyla > Bovidae > Cephalophus > Cephalophus harveyi. The sequence goes on from SJYT01053986.1 coordinate 298,383, forward strand.
TAAACAAACAACTGGGCTGCCTGTTACAGGAAGGCAAAACTGAGTAAGACATGAGCACCCAACCTCAGGGAGCTTATGGCCTAAAGACTGTCTTAACCTCCGAAGCATCAAGGTTCAGCTCAAGGCCCATCCATTATCTTCCACTAACCATTTTCTTCTAACTCCTGAATATTCCACTACTAATCTGGGTCCATCATAAGCAACCTAGATTAACAGCTTATTAAGTCTACCGATATTGTTCCTGCTACTGAAATATAAGCTCCACAACAGCAAGGATTTGATTTTATATCCCTTTGTAAACTCTAATGTCCAGTATAGTGCCTGAAATACAGGAAATGCTCAATAATAAGGTGGTGTTGTGTTGCTGCTCTTAAGAATAAATGCACTTTCAAATGAAAAATTTGTTCCTCCCTGGCTATGAAACAGAAGCATAATTTAAGAAATTCATTACTCAGGGCTGTGGTGATACTGTTACAGTTGCAATTATCTCTTTACCTCGACTGGTCTTTTTCCTTCTTCATTACAGGCAATGGTGCTGATAGTAAATATTAATGCATCTGAATTTATAGAAAGTTAGAACTGGATGCACCCTATAATTCTGAACTCCACAATGATAATCAAGACACTGGGTTTTACTAAAGCTAACTAATTATTATCCTTCAAAACGAAGTAAAACAGACTTCTATTCATGAATTGGACAATGCCCCCTGGAATTAGATTCTGTAAGGTTTTACCTCTACATATATAAGCACACTTCTCCATGTACCCTCTGTATTAACTACCGTTTAACAGTATTTACTACTTTTATATATTCAACACTGTCCTTATTGTCAGCTGTCTACCTACATCTCATACGTAAAGTTAATTAAGCCAGGTTTTAGAAGCAAGACATTCCTCCTTCAAATCATTTCTCTGTATAGGGAGATCTTTACCACACATACTAAAACCCATCCCACTCCATGTTTAGAATCAGCAAAAACTTACTTAAAAGAGAAGGTTTAGGTCTTTATGAGACCAAATGAGATGGAAAAAGCAAGACTCCCCTGGACACTTCTATGCTTATTAAAAACAATACCTCCACAGATGATGAATGTCCAATTAAATCTCCAATAAGCTCTAGTAAACAGGAAGTGGCATTTTCTTGTTGCTTTTTAACAGGATGGCTGGCTTGTTTATTTACTCTTCCAAATCCCCACATGTTAAAAAAACCTAGAAAAACACAATCACTTTAGTCATTCTCAAAATTAGTATGCTCTTTTCTTAACAGGCTTCCCCTATGGCTCAGCTGGTAAAGAATCCGCCTGCAATGCGGGAGACCTGGGTTTGATTCCTGGGTTGGAAAGATGCCCTGGAAAAGGGAACAGCTACCCATTCCAATATTCTGGCCTGGAAAATTTCATGGACCATATAGTCCATGGAGTCGCAAAGAGGTGGACACAGCTGAGTGACTTTCACTTTCCTTAACAATAATAATGTAAGATCAGAAAAACAAAACTTAAATGCAAAGGTGTTTCTCACTTATTTTAGTCAAGGGCTGAGTGAGCAGATGATACCAGGCCCTATGCTAGGGTTTTTTAATATGTTACTTCATTTCCTCTTAGCTACCCACGTTTGTTGCTCAGCTCTTCTTATTGCCCCTACTCAAGCACTGCTAAAGGTGTGTTAACATGAGAAAAAGGCAATGGAAGTCTAAGTGGAGAGAAATGAAAGGGCTGAATGGCAGTGTAGGGGCAGGAAGGTCACAACTTAAGGATAGACAGAAAACAACATATGTGACAATACCCTATGACTTCAAATAACTAGAAGAAACTCTGAGGCTACAGGCATTTGATTTCTTATGTGAAGGTTGCTAATTAACCAGGATTTTGTTTTTCAAATCAAGCACCAGAAAATCAACAGCTCAAAAGATTAACGATATAAACACAAAAGTGTTTGTTTATAAATTGAGTTCAATGTTAACGCTTCAAGGCTGAAGAGCTTTGATGCCTGATGGTACACATTATATTTATATACCAGACATAATTACAATACATTAATAAATAGCTAATTAGGCCATTTGGTCAGTCAGGCAAGAATACTGAAGTAGCCACTTCAGTATCCTCCAGGAGATCTTTCCAACCCAGGGATCAAACCTGGGCCTTCTGCATTGCAGGCAGAGTCTTTACAGTCTGAGCCACCAGGGGAAGCCCATATCATCAGTCAGATCAGTTAGCTTCCCCTCAAAGAACCCTAGCTGACTTGAAATAAACAGGCAGTCCTGCAGTAAATATTAGCATGTGAATCCCCCATCCCGATTCCCAAATGCTTCATGTAAACATGCTTATGTGGAGCACACTGTATATTATTCCTGTGGTTACACATAACTGCCTTTCGTCTGTCTTTCACATGAGAAAAAAGCAAGACCCCCTTTTTGAGAGAAGATACCCACCCGTGGGCACTGGCTCCACTGAGAGCTGCTGTTTTTCTCGTAGCTCCCAAATGCGCACACTGCCATCTTCTGAGCATGAGATAACCTGCCTGTCAGAAGAGAGAGCGCCCCATGGAGGGCAAGTGCTTGAAGTGCAGGGAAAACCATCAGTGCAACCTTTATCTGCTTTCATCCAGCTCTTGGCAGGAGCTGATAAAAAAATCACACTTTAACATGGCTTTACAATGCAAAGTAAAACACGCCTCAGGAAAGGCATGCATTATAGTGTGAGACTGGCTCAAATGTTACAAACATGTATCACTTCCATTTTTAAAAATGCATGCAGGAAAACAAGTTATGAATTCACACTCACAATATCCAGAGAAGCCCCATCCCCGTCTCTCCCCCTCACGCTGAAAGTATCCTGCAGAGTAAATGCTGCTGTGCTGTGCTCAGTTGCTCAGTCATGTCCAACTCTCTGCATCCCCACAGACTGCAGCCCACCAGGTTCCTCTGTCCATGGTATTCTCCAGGCCTGAATACTGGAGTGGGTAGCCATGCCCTCCTCAAGGGGATCTTTCCAACCCAGGGATCCGACCCAGGCCTCCCACACTGCAGGCAGATTCTTTGTCATCTGAGCCACCAGGGAAGCCCAAGAACACTGGAGTGGGTAGCCTGTCCCTTCTCCAGGGGAACTTCCCGACCCAGGAATCGAACTGGGGTCTCCTGCATTGCAGGCAGATTCTTTACCAGCTGAGCCACCATGAAAGCCCCGAAAATACCATCATTTCCTTCATATAATTCATCCTTAGAAGCTCAATGGCCACATCTGCCCTGAGAGGAAAGCCCTCAGTTAGTAGCCTCGGCCAACAAGGAGACCATTTAAATCTGGCCATAAGCAACACCACCAAAAAGGTGGCTTTGTGAAAAATATTAAAAAATTAGAACATAGTGCCCCAAAATCTTCTATTAAAATAAATACCAAATTTTAAATTCTCTCTTCTTACAATGAAATTCAGTATAATTTGTTTGAACACTGCTGTTTGTAAATTTTGCAATATATTGCCACAAACTCTTCTGTTAGAGACAGCCATAGGGTATTCTCCATTTTCAAAAGAACCTGCTGGTCAAGGAACAGAGCTAGGGGACTTTGCCCCTTGAGCACTGGTGGCCCTGGGGACTATGCGTTTCTTCTACCTGCTACAAGGCAGGTGGAAACTCGTACCTGTTTGGGAGTCTGGCAACGTGCAGGACACTGGAGTCATGTGCCGTTTTCTGGCAGGCAATCACGCGCTTCATTTGAAGGTTATACACGTATAAACCCCTTCCAACTGCAACAAATACATTCTGGGGGAGATAAAAGTTCAGAAATGTACATAAAGCTAACACCACTACCCAGAGTAACAGATTTCCAGCCTTGGTGTGAGATCACAACTTCCCTATGCCTAGCCTTCAGCCCAAATTACTGTACTGCCCTCTAAAGTCCAAAAATATCAAAGCACAAAGGAAAGCTTAGCATTTAGAAGGTCGAAGGAAACGACTGCTAATACAGAGCGAACTCTATATATCACACCCTGCAGCATCCCTGCCGTCCTTACTGAAACATGACAGCTAGAGCCGGGGCTGCAGTGGAGGTGGAGCTGCTGCGGTACAACCTAGGTTTTCATTCACATAATACTGTATCGTTGGGAAACTACTTAGCTTCTTCTGCCTGAAAAATGTGAGCAAAATTACTTGGGCTCCAGATCTTAAGCATCACAAGAACTATGAAGTATACAAAATAGCATATGCTAGAGTGGCAGAGAGATATATATAGTGGTTTCACAAAGACCTTTTTTCCAGTTCTACTAAATTTCCATTTTTCCTTTCTACTAAAACAGCTTTAATCTTTTGAAAGTACTTTCACCAATATTTACCTTACTTCAGGTTCACAACATCTCATTAATGTAGGAAAAGCTATTTTGCAGCATAACAAGTCAAAATAAAAGATTAAAGTCACACAAAAAATTGAGACATGAGAGGTGGTATTGGAATTCAGGTCACATTACTCCAGTTCCTTATTCTTGCCTCATACCACACCACACAGCTTCTGAACCTATTTTGCAAATCACCAGACTTCTGGTGGCTCTTGTCTAAGAATCATTTATTCTTACTCAGCAGGTATGCCAGTGAGACAGACGTTTCAAAAATCCTTTTCCCTTCCTGTTCTCACTAAAGAACACTTCTCATGCAGCCTCAAAGGCTAAAGTGCCAACTCAGACCTAGAGTATCTCAACCGAACATGCCTCCAAGGCTTACCAGACTCTAAATGTGCAATGACTCCCTTGACCCTCAGGACTGGTGTTCTGAACACAGCAACGCTAGCTAAGGACCAGTGCCATGCACAAAAAAAACAGCTGGCCAGCTTGCTAAAATCTAGAGCCCTGGGAAACATTCAATGCAAAGAAACCCCAGAAACTAGTTTATATTGCAGAGTTCTAATGCTTTATCAAAACCCACACAATTATCAATACGAATTAATAAGCTTTGGGGCAGTATTTACTCAACAGAATCACTCTATCAATCACTTGTCATTAACAATAACTGACCCCCTTGTAGAAAAGAAAAAGAACTCTTATAAAAGAAAGAAAATGAGGGAAAACTGAGTAAGGCTTTATTAAGCATTTAATAAACATCAATCAAAATTTTAAGATTAAAGAGAATGCAAAATGAAAAAACTTTAAGCACTAATTTACAACATTGTTGTAAATTACAACAATGAGAAAAAGATATCAAATTAAAAATATAATTTTTAGGGCTACAACTCTTAGAAATCTAGTTTCTATCTTTCTGAGACTATTGTTTTTATCATATATATATTTACTCTTTTTTACCCCAAAGTAAAGTTAGAATATAAAGAAACTTAATCTTTAAGTAGAACAACGTTCTTTACCTATTCTTACTCTATTTTGGTTTGGTTTTTAAAATAAGAGAGATTCAAAGAAAGCAAAAAAAAAAAGTGGACCAGGCTCTCCCCATCTAGAATATTATTACTCACTTTTAAAATAAAAATAAAAAAACATACAATTGTAAGATTTAAACAGTATAGGGAGGCACAAAATAAAGTGAGGTAACAGCCTCCTCCAACCCCTTTCCTCAAAGTTTACAACTCAAACATTTCTTGTGATTAGATTTAGAAAAATAACCCCATTTTAAACATATTTTCTAAGCTCCTAAAGCTAAAAGAAGAGATGTTCAGATCAGAGCCAAGATTCAGAAATCCATTGGTACTAATCTCTTACTGCAAAAAAAGATGTGAAGTGCTTGAGCAACTGGCCTGAAGGACTGAAATCTGTAATTCTCACACAATCACCTTGCCCCAGGATGCTAGAAGACTAAAAGAAAGGCATTCCTGAAGTTTTTAATCCCCTTTATTTCTCCAGGAAATGCACCGGCATCTTCAAAAGGATTCTTTCTCAAAGTGTTCCTTAAAACAATTTTAAGCATTATCCTCAGATCCTATGGGAATATTTAATACAGCTCAAAACTTCAACGGGTTCTAAAATCTGTGGCCATTTAATCACCTCCTTGCCTCAAAGATAAGAGGATAAGAGGCAAGGAGGTGGTAAAACATTAAAATGCTTTTTTTAAAGCAAATGATGTAATCTTCGAAATACATCAAAACATTTTAAAGCACAACTTGGATGCAAGGAATGACACCTTTGTATATCATGAGATTAAATTTTCCCAATTAAAACTGAGTTTAGTAAAAGATGTTAAGATTATAGAAATTTTTCTCAACTTTTTTTTACCTCTTCATCCCATGTGAGATGATGAATAGAAACGTCGTTTGGCTTTTGACAGAGTTTTATTTCCCGCTGAGCATCCAGCTGCGGAGATGGGTCCCAGAAGTTGCGTTCGCAGGCCTGCACAGTCCAGCCCAGGGTGTCCCAGACGATGAGTTCCCCAACATGGGAGCCAGATACAAAACTCACATCTAGGCAGAGTTCATATGTCTCTTTATTGATCATTTACCTAGGCTACAGTAAAAATGAATGAACTGCCTAGTAGTGTTGCTCTATAAAATCACAGTATTAACAACAGAGAGGTAACTCGACAAGCCAAACAGGAGGATTAACAGAACAGACTGGAAACAGACTCAAGTTTACTTACACATTTAGTGAATGATAGTAACTGCTTTTCAATTCAATGAAGAAAGAAATAAGTCATGCTGGAATACTTGGTTAAGTATTTGGGGAACAAAGACAAAAGGATTTTACCTTGGATCATATACAGTTAAGAAAAAGTCACACTCCTGTTTCTCCTGTACTCCCACACTCACAGCATGCCTGACACCAGACGTGTGGGGTTTCCCCACAGCAGGCAGTTACGCGACACCAGCCGGACGCCCCTGCAATTTAACGCAGCTTTGGCCGTATCTACCTGGAAATAGTGTCAGCTCCCACAGGTCAAGGACTCAGTCCTGCAGGACTTCTCTCACTTCAGATACTTAACTGCAAATCCAGGCTGTTACCTGTGTTTCTAACTGGCTGTAAGCTGAAGAGTCCCTCATCCCCTCCTCAGGTTCAGTTAATACGCTAGAGCAGCTCACAAAACTCGGGAAAGCAATCTACCTACTGTTCACCACTTTATCATACAGGGTATGCCAAAAGACAGATGACCCTCCAGAGGGAGGAGACGCACAGGGCAAGGGTGTGCAAGGCGTCTCAGAGCACCCAGGCCCTCTCCAGGCAGGCCACTCGTGTTCAGCAACCCAAAAGCGCTCTGAACCTCACACTGCTGGAACTTTTATGGGAACTTCCTCACACACATATGATCTATCTAATGACTATCTAAAGATATCTGAAACCAATTGGAGACTGAATAAATAACTAAAGACATCCATGAAACAGTAATGCTGTTATCAAAAACTAAGTTGTAAAAGTATGTTATGTTAATACAGAAATATAGTCTATGGGGTCACACAGAGTTGGACATGACTGAAGTGACTTAGCAACAACAATGCTGTTACAAAAAGCACACCATATGTATACATGCCCAGAAAAATACCTAGAAGGACATGAACCTGTACTTAATATGAATGATTTTCATTTTCATTTTTACATTTTTAATGTTTCTATTTCCTTATTTTTCTATTATGACTATGTATTATTTGCACAATAACAAGTTTTTTAAATGTTTAATGAAAATGAAATTAGTGGGCTAAGACACTTCACAAATTATACACTTAAGGAAAATGTACAACTGCTGAGACTGAAAACTATCATAAAGAAATGTGATTTTAATTCCTTTATATTTAGAGGAAGGTGGAGCAGAGCAGCGCACTGTGAGTCTAGAAACTCAAGTTTTCATTTTGACTCAGCCTGTTACTAGCCATGTGGCTGGCCTTTAGAAAGTCATTTAATCTTTTTCTATCTTGGATTTCTTATGCATTAAATGAAGCTGATCGTAGAAATAAAATTAAATAATAAATGTGTAGCCATTTTAAAGACATTGAATGTTATCTTTTGAGTCCCTGGTATTATTTTGAGCCCCTGGTATTATTTCATATTAATAGTATTAAAACATCCAGTTACTTGTAATTTAGGAATACATGGATGAGTAATTATGATTTAATTATCTCATTTATCAAATAAACCAGGACAGAAATCTCTATTAACTAGATGAACAATCTCTTCAAAATAAAGAATTATCAGCAATCATACAGGTAAATAATATTTTTCTTGGTTCCAAGTCCAGTTTCCATAGTTTATTAACAGACTCTCTGGAATTCAATCTGTGAAGAATTAACCTCATTTCTCATCTGTGGAGAGAAAAGAGGCTTGTAGGTCTACTAGTGGGAAAGTTAAGACGGCGGTAATCTTTCCATGACCACCTTTTCCATCCCTTTCCCTCCTCTTTTCAATCTCACTCAAACTACAAAAGAACCAGAGACATTAACAAGTGAAGATTCTTCCTGACTCCAGCTCTGCATGTGTCGTCATACCAGAGCTGACCTGAGACCACACAGCTGCCTGCTCTGATCTCCTCCAAGTGTCTGTAATTCATCTAGGCAACAGAAGCAAAGCACTTGAGCCCAGTTTTAATTTTTCATTAGAAACGAAATGCTGACAGAACTGAGTCAGTGCAGTTTATTGCTGTGTAAATTATCCCAAACTGGTCATTCAAAATGTTTCACACCAAACAGCCTCAATGATGTACTGTATGTGGATGGACTTTGATCCTTAGGCAAGTATCAGAAGTCACTTAGTATGAAAATCTCACCTGAAACGTGTCTACCCATCCCTCAGAAGTACTAATACTACCATATCATGCTGTCAGTATAAAACAAGAAAAGGAATAAAATAAAGCAGCAGCACCTAGAGCCGTCTGCCAGAAGAGATAAGCAAGGTTACCTTGTATGTTGGTCTTAGACAATCTCTGCAGAGGCGTTCAGAGCTCTTGGGCAAACCCAGTATTCATTATCCACATTTGTGGGAGTTCTGCTACAAACAAACGTTGTGCTAAGGTTGTCCTAGCGCCAACTCACTGAATGTGCACTTTCCCTGTGAGTTATAAACCCAGTAACTGGCAACATTTTGACTGGTAATTGGTGGGGACAAAGAAGCAGGGCTGAGGGTGGAACTGGGAACTGTACAACATAAACTGTACAACTGTACAACATAACTGTACAACTGTACAACAGGATGGCTAAATCTGGAGCATGGCAGACACATCCATTATGAGAGACCATCACGGTATCATTCTCAAATGTTGCCAGACTACTCATCCATATATGATTCCTAAATATGCTTTTGGCTTGCTAGCATTCTGTAGTGTAATTTTATAGTCATGGAATTTATAAAGTAAAAAGTACTAGGGGTTTTCTGTAATTTCCATTAACGAATTATTTTTTGCCTTAGCTTTCCCTTTTCATTTTCTTAAGATGTTGGCAAAGAAAGACTTGACAAGAGTATTCTTAATCTGTTCTGAGTATCTCTGTAGATCACAGAGATGTACAGAGAAGTGCCAAGAAGCTGAGGCTCCCTCAGTAACATCTCAACTTCATTATGGAAATATGCCAGGTCCTGGTCCCAATACTTCACTGCTACAACGGGACAACTAGGCGTGACCACTGTAACGGCCAGGCCACTGCTGTGCTCTTCTCAACAGCTCCGGCCTTGGGGCTGCTGGCTCAGTGTCAGAGGGACTTCCAAAGGAGAACTTGCCTTCTGGGCTGCCACCATGGCTAAAGGAAAGAGTCCCCTGAAAAAGACAAAAGGGGTGCTCCTCACATTGTTATTTCTATCATACAGATAATCTAGTCCTCAAAGCCTTGCAGCTGGGTTGAACAAGCTATTCGAGAGGAAGTTTCTGGAGTTGGGAGGGCCATTCTCACTGATGTAATTGAAAATGTGACTGAACGGTCTACAGATGGAGACTACACTTAGTACTGTTTGTGGCCCTTTCCCTTTGCCTCATGTTTCTTCAAAGTATTGCTCAAAAAGAGCCAGCCTAGGTCAGGGGGTGCAGCGCACTCCCCTACAACATATTCACAGCATCCTTACAGGACCCTCTTACAGACTCCTCCAGACTATCAAACTGAAGCCACCCAAGAGCCCTCGCATCTGACCTCAGAGCCCAGACTACCCAGGAGACCTCTCATGATATAAGGTATCAGTTTATTTGAAAGTGAAGTAGCTAAATCCCAGGATTTGTGGTCTGTGATCCTATCCTGTCATCTGATGTCAGGTTCGCCTCACAGGAGATACTCATTAAAATCACGATAAAGCCAAATACAAAGTCTGGCAAACCAAACACACAGCCATGAGGAAGGGCAGGTATGATCCATTTCTGCAGACCTTTAGTTTGGTGTTATTCTCTGGTTCTTCAATGATGGACTGAATCCAGCCCATTCTACTGTAAATAGAGTGGTATATAATTTTGTCCTGTGTGACCTTCAAAAGAGAAAAGAGCCAGAACCATTTGCCCCAAAGCCAAAATGCTACTAAGCATTAGTACTGAGAGCCTACGGCAATCATCCCACAGCTGCCAAGTAACCCCTGAGGGAAGTATGCTGTCTCCTCCATCACCCCTCTTGTCTGCCCAACTCCATCCTTCCCCCGTGCCTAAATCTAAGACCTACCAATCCATGAAACTTGATGAATTCTACTGGTTTAAATCTCAGAAAATAAGACTGCCACTCTCTCCTTATTAATAGCATCATTTTCATGATGGTAATTCTAGAATCCTACAACAAGACTAAAGTTCAAAACAGGTTAACAAGGAAAAAATTTTACATAATATAAACATGGACACAATGAGCTTACCATTGACATTAACCAGTGAGAGAATATTATCTTGGTGATCAAGGAGGCGCTTAACTTCAAGAATATCCCATCCTAGTGATCCCTCTGTGGCTGCTACCAACCTGAAAATTACTAAATGAAAAGACCAATATAATTTTACTGAAATAGTCAAAGAAGATAAAGTTCCATTTCTGCTCAAAAAACTAATATTTCACTAAGGGACAAATACCTAAAATACTGAAAAAACCCGTCTCCAAAGGCAGTCTTGTTCATACTACTTTCTTTCTTTCAAATCCTTGAGATGTTTGCAATGATCTACTAAAATCCCAAGTGTGACCTCAGAACTCTGTTTCTTTCATTAAAACTCTTCTAAACCCCCAGCAACCAGTAAGTCCCATCCTCCCTAAGCCTTCAGTGCATGACCAGTTCTCCCACCTTATTCTCTCCATAGCCAGCACTGGTCCGGATCCCTGAATCACCCCCAACCATTAGCCTTCTCTCCTCATGCCAGGCCAGTAAATACTGCTGCAAAATAAGCTATAAATTTGTGCTTAACCTCAAATCAGTGAAGACTTCAGCAGTTTTTATTTACTTTTCTTGATATCTAAGCTTACACCATTAAATTATAAATTCTCTGAGAAGATATGCCTTATAATTTTTGTGTGTTATACAGTTCTTTAGGACTATAGTGTTGCTTTATTCAACTGAGTTTAACAACAGTTTTATATAAACTTGTATTAATCCTAACATTAATCAGTATAGAAAACTCAAAATCAAATAAACTGGAAAGATTCGATAAACAAACATTTACTGAACACTTATTATGATGCTCCAGGAACTTAGATATTGTATGTGACCAGGTTTCAGTTACTGCCCTGAAATACTCATCGAGAGTGGGAGTGAAACTTATAAACAAGCTCAGAATCAGTGTAGTCGGTGCTGTAATAGGCCCCAGCACCAAGTTCCGTGGCTGCTCACAGATTAGAAAAACTAGTATCTCAGAGGTCATATTCCTCCCAAGTGATGGCTTATTACTAAGTTTCTCTTCTTTCCCACACTTCTCTCTGGAAAACAAGTCACACCACATTTCCTTCTATGTCTCTGAAAGTGAAAGTGAAAGTGAAGTCACTCAGTCGTGTCCGACTCTTTGCGACCCCGTGGACTGTAGCCTACCAGGCTTCTCTGTCCATGGGATTCTCTAGGCAAGAATACTGGAGTGGGTTACCATTTCCTTCTCCAGGGGACCTTCCTGACCCAGGGATCGAACCCGGGTCTCCCACATCGGAGGCAAACGCTTTAACCTCTGAGCCACCAGGGAAGCCCCTTCTATGTCTCTGGGCACATTTTACCAAATGACAAACCTCTACAAAGGTTATTTAATACTGATAGCCATTCACACTGAAACGGTGGCTGTCAGATGAAGGTCTTAGAAACTGTGGTTGTCTATCAGAAAGGGGACTCTTTCTGATACCTAGCAAAGTAGAGTGAAAATTCTCCTTTAGTTGGAATACTACCAAATGATGATGAGATTGAGATTACAGAATAACAAGCAGGCACTGTACTGTTTAATCCAACTAACCGGGAGAACAAACTGAAATAGTGACCAGAAAACTACAAAGTACTAAAGATATTGTGAAACTGTTAAGTTCATAGTCTCTATAGTCAAGTATTCACAAGGGTCACATATGTAATAACTTCAAGGAAATAAACATGAATTAGAAGATAAAAGAAAAGCAACAGTCAATTCTAAAAAAGGGTTAACAGAAAAATCTTGAACTTTTGAACCAGGATAAGTATTCAGAGTGATGATATTCCTGCCCAGCTAATAAAAGCCTCAAAGTAACTACAGGCAGTGCACACAGAAATTTTATTTCTTGTTGAGAAGATTCACATTAGAAAAAGAGAAATTGGTATGGAACACTTAAAACCAAGGACAGGGGCACAAGCTTGTCTTGGAAATAGAAAAGATAGTACATTTAGAGGAATAAAACTTATTTTTCATAAGGAAAATGGCACAACATATTTACTTTATGAAAAAGTTAAAGTCAAAGTCACTCAGTGGTGTACAACTCTTTGCAACCCCATGGACTGTAGCCCGCCAGGATCCTCTGTCCATGGAATTCTCCAGGCCAGAATACTGGAGTGGGTAGGTGTTCCCTTTTTCAGGGGATCTTCCCAACCCAGTCCCACATTGCAGGTGGATTCCTTAGCGTCTGAACCACAAGGGAGGCCCTATTTTGAGGCTAAGTAAAATGGAAACCCTCATTTTTAAGAATATTTGTATTTTTTATAAAATTTACTTTATGAAAAAGTTAAAGTCAAAGTCACTCAGTGGTGTACAACTCTTTGCAACCCCATGGACTGTAGCCCGCCAGGATCCTCTGTCCATGGAATTCTCCAGGCCAGAATACTGGAGTGGGTAGGTGTTCCCTTTTTCAGGGGATCTTCCCAACCCAGTCCCACATTGCAGGTGGATTCCTTAGCGTCTGAACCACAAGGGAGGCCCTATTTTGAGGCTAAGTAAAATGGAAACCCTCATTTTTAAGAATATTTGTATTTTTTATAATTATTTTGAATAAAACCAACTTTAATTTCTTCCCTTTTTTAGATGATATTCTAATTTCTGTTGAGGCATCAGTGTTTATTACTATTTCAATGAATTCACTAATTCATTAGATAAAAATATCTTTATCTGTTAGGAGAAAGATGAAGAACATTTCAGTCACCAAGGCAGTAATACTCTGAAGGGGTGGGGCAAAGAGAGATCAAAAAGGAAACATAAGTTTTTATAGTAGTAAGTTAAATGGGAGACATGAGATTATGAGAATACACAGGTAAAACCTCTGGGAGGGGAGGCATAAGGTAAGCAAGGCTTCATCCTTGAAAAAAGAAATACTAGAGCTGTGCTCTTAAAGAGTAAGTAGTAATGAGCCAGATTAAAGAGGACAATGAATTATGTGGTCAAGTCCAATATGGGTGACAAGAGAAAGGAAGGCAGAACCACCTCGGGTTGGGGGGTTCCAGGAAATGTGGATTAGCCAGCAGTGACGCAAGACTCAATGGAAGCAGGGGGAGATGGTCACGTCCAATTCAGGTGACAAGAGAAAGGACGGTGGTGAGAACCACCTCAGGCTGGGAGCTGCGGGAAATGCAAATTAGCCACCAGTGAGACAAGACTCAAAGGAAGCAGGGGGAGATCATGGAAGGCATGATCTGATATGTTGAAAGGCCTGGACTTCATCGTGTAGGCATGATTACATTCATCCTTAGGGCAAAGATTTCACTCATCTGGAGCAAAAATGAGAAAAAAAATAAGGCCACATAAGTTTTTTTTTTTTTTTTTAATGAATCTAAATGTATTCAATTTAAAGCCCTATACTTTTTTCCTGAGGTCATGTTCTTCATATTTTGTTGTTAAAAAGTTATTTTTACAAAATGAGGGTGGTAAATGGTAGCTTATTTTGTTTCCAGTTTGGAGTTTTTAATGTTTTCATTGAAAACATTGTTTTCAGTTCAGTTCAGTTGCTCAGTCGTGTCCGACTCTTTGCGACCCCATGAATCGCAGCACGCCAGGCCTCCCTGTTCATCACCATCTCTCGGAGTTCACTCAGACTCACGTCCATCGAGTCAGTGATGCCATCCAGCCATCTCATCCTCGGTCGTCCCCTTCTCCTCCTGCCCCCAATCCCTCCCAGCATCAGAGTCTTTTCCAAAGAAGCACTAAAACAGAGAAGGGAATGGCCATACCTAAGCAGCCAACCAAGCAGGCTATATCCTGGTGATTTAATTTCACTGGTATCCAAATTTTGATATGGATTCAAACAATCACAATATTTGTGCAACAATTTGCAAGTATCTTAAATATATGCAAACAGTCACATAAATTAGAAACGTAAGGGCTTCCCTGATGGCTCAGCAGGCAGGGAATCCACCTGCAATGCAGGAGACACAGGGGGTGCAGGTTCAATCTCTGGGTCAGGAAAATCCCCTGAAAAGGCAAGTGGCAACCTGCTCCAGTATTCTTGCCTGGAGAGCTCCTGTGGACCATGGATGGAGGAGCCTGGAGGGCTATAGTCCAGGGGGGTTGCAAAGTGTTGGACACGACTAAGCATGCAGGCATGCTGAATAGGCATATACTTAAGAGATATTTTATTTTACTTACTACTAACTCTATCATGGGGTGATTATATTTGGACACTCTGGGCATGCATGCTCAATCATGTCTGACTCTTCTGTGACCCTCCTCTGTCTGTGGGGTTCTCCGGGCAGGTATGCTGGAATGGATTGCCATTTTCTTCTATAGGAGATCTTTCTAACCCAGGGATCCAGCCTGGGCCTCCTGCGTGTCATGCATTGGCAGGCGGATTCTTTACCACTGAGCCGCCTGGGAAGCCCTTTGGACACTCCACATTACATATATTTAGACATCTTACTAATACTTCATCATTATCTGAATACAATAATCTTTCGTAAATACTTATACTTTCAATGTGTTTTCCAGACAACGGCAATGGCTAAAATATAGTTTAAGTATTGTTAAGTACACGTTCAAAAAAATAAATAAAGTAGAGGAATGAAAATAAGTCAGGAGACTATCGCAACAGACCAACCAGGCAAAAGAGGAGAAGAGTACCTGAACAGAGCAACTAGTGAGATGGAAAGAAGCAGATCAAAATATTTAGAGCAGCCGCCCTCAAAGAATGGCCCCAGAACCACCTCAGCACTCCCAGTGCATGTTAGAATGCAGACGCTCAGGCCCCACTCCAAACCAGTGAACTAGAAACTCTGGGAGTAAGGCCCCATATTTTGTGTTCTTAACAAGTCCTTCAGGCCATCCTCATGCACACTACATTTTGAGAACCACTGAGAGTAAAACCAGCAAACACAAGTGATTGATTAGCAACAAGAGGAAAAAAGCAGGGAAAAGTGAGGCATCTTTCCAGCACAATAAAGAACATGGGACAACTGAATTTCTGCAAGGAAGAAAAAAAGAAAAAAAACTTAAACACTAAATTTTATCTTTAGAAGCTGCTTATGAAAAGAAACAGCTCCACTGGAATTCCATCACCTCCACTAGCTTTGTTCGTAGTGATGCTTTCTAAGGCCCACTTGACTTCACATTCCAAGATGTCTGGCTCTAGATTAGTGATCACATCAACATGATTATCTGGGTCGTGAAGATCTTTTTTGTACAGTTCTTCCGTGTATTCTTGCCACCTCTTCTTAATATCTTCTGCTTCTATCCTGAAAGATGATGCTGTGAAAGTGCTGCACTCAAACTGTGCAATCTTTGCTGTGCCTCTTAACGTTTCTATTTCTTCATCTGCTAAATGGGCACAGTCAGGACCCCCATCCTGGCTCATGCACAGGATGGTTTTATTTGCTTTATTTTAATGAGACACACACAAACGTGGTAAAGTGGGAGACAAATGATAGATACAAATGACCACAGGGCAGCATCCTCTAGAAGAGATCATCATTTATATCAGACATCACCACTGACCTTAGATCCCGAGCGTGCAAATCACCCACAATTTTTGTTCTTCAAAGAACCTGTACATGTTATTTGTTCCCTCCAAAACAACTGTTCTCCCCTGGTCACAAAGGCAGACAACTCAAGGCAGAGGCTCAGCTGATGCCTTGCTATCAGTCTGGCTGAGAAGCAGACTCCATCCAGTTCATCCCCTGCTCTCTTGGGACCTCCGTATCCTTGACCACATCTGCCTTCCCTGCCCCCTTAGATCCCTCACCTGGTAGGGTGAAGCCCACCAGGTACAATGGGTAAAAACCTCTGCCAATTAACTGCCACATAATTTTAGCCTAAGCACTGGATTTGATGCTTTTGAACTGTGGTGTTGGAGAAGACTCTTAAGGGCCCCTTGGACTGCAAGGAGATCAGAGAAGTCAATCCTAAAGGAAGTCAATCCTGAATATTTATTGGAAGGACTGATGCTGAAGCTGAAGCTCCAATACTTTGGCCACCTGATGGGAAGAGCTGACTCATTGGAAAAGACCCTGATGCTGGGAAAGACTGAAGGCAGGAGGAGAAGGGGACGACAGAGGATGAGATGGTTGGATGGCATCATCGACTTGATGGACATAAGTTTGAGCAAACTCTGGGAGATGATGACGGACAGGGAAGCCTGGCGTGCTGCAGTCCATGGAGTCGTGAAGAGTCAGACATGNATGGATGTGGGTCTGAGTGAACTCCGAGAGATGGTGATGAACAGGGAGGCCTGGCGTGCTGTGATTCATGGGGTCGCAAAGAGTCGAACACGACTGAGCGACTGAACTGAATTGAACTGAACTGAACTATGAAAAGAAAGCATAAGCATTGGGTCTAAAAAATTACTTCCCAGACATGACTACACAGGGAAAGTTCAGTTGAAGAAAGAAAAACTTGACTGCAAAGCAGCAGAGCCTGCAGATAGCAGCTTACAGTTGGTAAACCATTAGCTCATTTCTCACTGGCATTTGCAAACATGCCAACTGATGATCATAGTAAATCTCGAGACTGGTCTCTAGAAGTAGCAGCACAAGTAATGTCAAATGCCCTCTGGGCTTCATTAGACAAATTCTTCAAGAAAAAAGCAGATTTTAAAAAGCAACTCCATCACTTCTCAGCACATAATTTTCATCCATAAGGTAATGAGCATAATAGGTTTGGTTTCTTTTTAAACTGCAGACTCCTGGCAGTAAATGAGTGAGCCAACAGCCAACAGTAAGAGACTGGCCTTCAAATGGCATGTTTATAATCAGTTAGCACATTTACCACATCCCTCTCTTTCTCCCTCCTTCCGCCATCCCACTCCTCTTAGGTAAACGGTGCAAACTCCACCCTCCAAGAAAATGGGTCCCACTCTGGTTTCCACAGCTCCTGTCTTACTCAACTCCCATAATAACCCTCTTCCAAACCCAGCTCACTTTTAGTTTTCAGAATGTTGGTGTTGTTTTATGTAGCTAAAGTTTTTGCTGAGTGAGTGAGTGTGGGTCATCAACAGAGAGGACTGTGGGATGTAAATGGCCCTCTCCAGCTTCAGAGGAGCGGGGTGACCTTGCCCACTTGCCTATGCTAGACCAAGTGCGGTACAAGAGCAGACCTAACATCTTGAAAATGTCTCAGGTTCCACATCACTTCAATAATTCCAGGAGGCCAAGACTGGGGCAGGGAAAGATGTCCTTTAAATAAAAAGCCGAATTAGTCTTTCCGAAATGTTTACACAAGGCTAGTTTAAAATTTTAAAAAAGAAGAAATGAAGGGGGAGAAAATCATACTCACTCAGTTCTTTGCCAACTGCTGCCACAACACAGTTCTTAGGTATTTCAATCAAAGCACTGATCCCTTCAACAACATATAAAAGTTAAATTATTTTCTTAATAGATTAGATCAAAAACATTTTCAGATTTATATTAGTCATTTCTTCAAAGAGGATGGTAATAATAAAGCTCACACAATTCACTACATCATACTTGCATGTGAAAACGACTTTGTGAAAAGTCAGTAAGATCTCTCGAAGGCTTTATTGATTTATTAAGGGTAGAAAATGCTCTTTGAATATTTGTCCTATTGTTGCAAACTTATTTACCAGGGACCCCTCAAGATAATCATCATTGCCATTTATAAGATGGCTAGCTCAAATGGAATACAAAATTGGCATTTTGCCTCAATGTAAATTTAAGAAGCCTGGGTGAACTCCCTGGCAGCAAATAAAATGAGCCAACAGTCAACAGCTAAGAAAGTGCCCTTCATATAGTATGTTTATAATCAATCAGTACATTTACAAAATTCCTTGTATTACTAGAATAATCAGATTCAATACTCCATTACATTTCACTTATTAAGCATACAGTGCTAAGTACATTTTTTATAGCTGAATCATGAAATGATTTTAGGATAACCACAACTTCTGTAAGATATGTTATAATTATCACTTTTGTCAGCAAAAATTAAAGAATTCATGTATTAGATTTAGAATTACCATATGTGTTGGCACAAAACTTGTTTATTAAAGTTAACTTTTCCCTTATAAAATAATGTAATTTTTATATAGTAATTCATAACACATATGCTAATTGGGAAAATATTCTCATCTGCTTTACCTTCCCACTTGGGGAGTATTTCTGGCCAACATCTTCCCTCCACATAGGTTTTACCAATATGTTTTATATTTTTCCATGGTCAAGGACAGGGCATTGATGGTAGAGGAGGAGAAACGGGAGGAGTAGTGTACAGGATAAAGAAGCAGAAGAGAGAGGAGAACAGGGGAAGGGAGAACAGCAGAGAATTACAGATGCAGAAAACAGCTTGTTAAAAAAATGTTGATTATTTATGAAATAAAATTACTATAAACTCAATAATCCAGAGGTAGCAACTTAATACACAGAATCACAGACCATACTGTTGAAAAGGGCTCCTTCCATTTTATCATACTAAGATTATTTTTGCTTATTTCCAAATATATAATAACTGTCCCTAAAAGCCCTGCCAGTCCATAAATCAAGCAAGGCTTAGTGAAAGGAGTTTCATAAAATAAGGATCTAATAGTACTGCTAACTATTTGGCATCTGGTAATTTGGAAAATCCAAATCATGAAAAGCTCACCAATGGCAACTTAAGGTGTTTTAAAAGCTTTCTAACTGATTTTCTCAAAGGTTTACTGCTATCTCTTACTGATAAACAGGGCAATATTGTGACTACTTAAAGTACAGTACTCAAAGCTAATTTGCAAAGGGAAGGGGAATTGCAGTAACAGGTGATTATTTTCATTAACATGCAAAAGGTCCTTTTTAGCCCTGATTTCAGTATTTTACAACATGTGTGCGTGCATGCTAAGTCACTTCATTCGTGTCTGGCTCTTTGCAACCCTATGGACTGTAGCCTGCCTGGCCCTTCCGTCCATGGGATTCTCCAGGCAAGAATACTGGAGTGGGTTGCCACGCCCTCCTCCAGGGGATCCTCCTGACCCAGGGATGGACCGCACACTATTAAGTCTCCTGGACTGGCAGGCGGGCTCTTTACCACTACAAAAAGATTACTAGTGATCAAGTGGGGAACTGAGAAGCTAAACTATAAATCCTAGTAAGTTAGGGATTTAGTTTTATTAAGACATTATATTATTTTTCTAGTATTTTATAATACCCATGTGGAGATAAGCTAGTTCCAATAAAGAAGTGTAAATTCAACTCACAGGGCTCCTATTACTCTAAGACAACAATAATATGCTTTAATAACACAGGCATACCTTGAAGATATTTTGGGTTTGGTTCCTGACCACCGAAATAAAGCAATTATCACAGTAAAGCAAGTCACACAAATTTTTTAATTTCCCACTGCATATAACAGTAGTGAAAAAGCTGGCTTAAAACTCAACATTCAAAAAACTAAGATCATGGCATCTGGTCCCATAACTTCATGGCAAATGGATGGGGAAACAATGAAACAAGTGACAGACTTTATTTTCTTGGGCTCCAAAATCTCTGCAGATGGTGACTGCAGCCATGAAATTAAAAGATACTTGCTCCTTGTTAGAAAAGCTGTGACCAACCTAGAGAGCATATTAAAAAGCAGAGACATTACTTTTCTGACAAAGATTCATCTAGTCAAAACTATGGTTTTTCCAGTAGTCATTTATGGATGTGAGAGTTGGGACTATAAAGAAGGCTGAGCACCAAAGAACTGATGCTTTTGAACTGTGGTGTTGGAACACATTCTTGAGAGTCCCTTGGACAACAAGGAGACCAAACCAGTCCATTCTAAAGGAGATCAGTACTGAATATTCATTGGAAGAACAGATGCTAAAGTTGAAACTCCAATACCTTGGCCACCTGATGTGAAGAACTGACTCATTGGAAAAGACCCTGATGCTGGGAAAGGTTGAAGGCAGGAGGAAAAGGGAATGATAGAGGATGAGATGGTTGGATGGCATCACTGACTCAATGGACATGAGTATGAGCAAGCTCCAGAAATTGGGGATGGACAGGGAAGCCTAGCATGCTGCAGTGCCTGGGGTCACAAAGAGTCGGACACGACTGAGTGACTGAACTGAACTGATAATAGTTGTTAACATTATACTGTCATCTATTTAATGTGCAATAGTATTATGTCTAAAAGACAATGTATATACCTTAATTGTAAAATACTTTATTGCTAAAAAAATATTAACAATTAGCTGAGACTTCAGGCAGTTCTTTTTGCTGTTGGAGGGTGTGAAATATTTCAAGAATTACCACAATGTGACATACAAAAAAATACAAAGTGAACAAATGCTGCTGGAAAAATGGTCCAAAGACTTGCATGATGCAGCGTTGCCACAAACAATTTGTAAAAAAACGCATCATCTGCAAAGCCAAATAAAGCAAAGTGCGAGAAAACAAGGTATGCCTGTATTCCTTCTAGGATGACCATGGGTTCATTTCATTACTTTTAGAAACAAAAATACTTAATTGTGGATCACATGATTTTAAGGTTACCGTCATTTAAATTTACTCATTTGCACTTATTTTTATTCTGAATAAGTTTTTATTCTTTAAGTTCTTTGATACCGATGTAAGTCAAAACTGATTTTTTTCCGAGAAAACAGAATTCTGTTTTTACTTTTGCACATGAATGAAATTTCCTTAGTAAAACCAAATGTAAAATGAGGGCATACTTAGGATTCTACGCAAAGTCTGATGACCCTACACATGAAGAAAATACTTTTGTAAAGTCATAAAGATCTGCTTCCAGGTGTCAACAAGCTCATCAAACTCAGTTGAGGGCATGGTCCAGGAACATATAAGAAAAGGCTTTTCTTGTTCACTTTTGAGAAATTCTGTTAGAAGGGGTGAAGAAGCCAAGAGAAGGGGAATCTTTTCCTTCCAATTTGAAATGGAAATATATTTCACACACCCCTTCACCTGACTTGGAAAATATGGCTACATCTTATATTCAGAATTAAAAAGAAAAGCTCCTATATTACTGTTGCATCCATGAAAAGTCTCTTTGAAGATTCACTCTGTCTTTATTTTAGTGTCTATCATGGTTCACAAGTACCTTGATTTGTTTTTACCTGTATCAGAAAGGTGACTCGTCTTACACAGGAGATCTAATTTTCGGTTCCACACACACAGATCATTCCCACCAGAGAGCCAAACATCTAGTCTCTGAAGAACAGCTAAACACTGTAAAATTCATGCAAAATATTTATCAGTTTAGAAATTCAAGCATTCAGTGGTTTTAAAGTATGTCCACAAGTTTGATACCCTTTCCCTTCAAGAGATCAGTAATCTTCAAAGTAAATGAGGAAACACTATTTCTTTTCACTAGTATCTTTCCCCAAGCCTGCTGAAATTATTGAGAAACAGTGGCACTTTCTAAGACCATCTAAGGTAATTTCTTCTATAGGAATGAAAGTAGCCAAGTCTTATCCAAGTTTGTTTCTCCAATGTGTAGCAGAGTTTCTATCAATAATAAGCCCCAATTAGTATGTTTATAAAATGAACCTAAGAGTAGCCACCAATTAGCCACAAAAGATTTTGTTCTGGAAATAAGTAACTACTACTAAATTATGATTTTACAGAAAACAGACAGTGAAGCACAAGTAGCTCCGTGTTTCAAGTTTAAAGCTAAAACAAAGAACAACAACAAAAAAAGACTAGCTACTGCCATATCACTTGGAAAGTAGTATCTCTTCCTAGAATTACCTACTAGAAACATACTAGGTACTACCTTTTTCCTTATCTTACTATAGAGACTCACCTCTTGCTCCAATTTAAAATTCAAACATTCTAGCATTTAATATACATACTCCCCAAAATCTAATCTTAGAAGAATCAAATAGCTGTAGGTATGTGCAGAAGAAATAATTTTTAAAACCTACAAAGATAATTTCATCTAAATCATTAGAAAACATTTTCTGAAATAAGATTACCATAAAGTATCTGATTAAGATTTTACCTTTACAGTAGACTGGAAGCATGACACTTTCTGAACTTGTCTACCAGTATCACAATCCCATTTCTAAATTTATGTTAAGAAACAATTTCTAAGCAGAATTTCAAAAAATTATGAGATAACTTTTCTAATAATTACAAATATTACACATTTTATGTAGAAAATATATAAAGCATAAAGAATTTTGTATTTATACTACTACAAAAATCAACATAGCAAGCTTATAATCTAAAATAAATTTGATGTAAATTTTACTATAAAACCATTTGAAAATACCAACGGAAATATGATAAGATATATATTTTATATGAGAACATATTTACATATAAATGTATATATACACACATATATAGACTCTTAAGATTATAATTTGACAAAAAAAAATCTACCCTCAGCATTTAATTAATGAAGTTAGTTAATAGCAAATACCCAAGCATGGTAAATTTAAAATTCATCTGAATAAATGGAACTACTAACAAAGCAACCTGAAATTATTTTTAACAAGAAAAGTCATTCAGCAAAGGAAATTACTCTATACTAGCATTCACTGTTCAAGTTTATACTGATATTGTCCCAGCTACCCATGTCTGTACTGTAACAGTAATTTTAACAATTATCTCTAAATACTATTCTAGTACTTTAGGAGCAGTCTAATAAAAAGAATTTTATATTCTATTTTTGCAGAGATTATACTGATACTGAAAACAAACAAAAAAAGAGCTTCAGTCCATAAAATAACATGTGCCTCAACAGAACAATGGTAGTAAAGCTACTGTGACCAAAACATACTAAAGTGCAT
The DNA here is from genome assembly GCA_006410635.1 of Cephalophus harveyi. NCBI lineage: Eukaryota > Metazoa > Chordata > Mammalia > Artiodactyla > Bovidae > Cephalophus > Cephalophus harveyi. Next base: position 321,809 of record SJYT01053986.1, read on the forward strand.
TTTATGCCTCTGATTATGCAATGTTAATGTTGCATAATGTTGCCTAATGTTGCATAATGTTGCCTCTGATTATGCAAATGTTAATCACCACAGTATATCATTTTATCTCCACCTAAATCTTTTTGTGAATTTCTACCACCTATTGGCAATCTGTCTTAAAAATCATTTCAGCTGACAAGCTTATTTGAAATGTGTCATAAAGTATGTTTTAGTTCTATAGAAGCCTAAGAAACACCTATACCTTTGGGCTTACTCTAAAACTCAACTTCACTAACACCTGAAGTTATTTAAATAGAATTCTCAGATAAGCACAGACTTTTTAAAGCTATTCTATGACACTTAAAAAAAAAAAAAGGCAATGCAAGATTAGCTATAGCCTTCATAGATTAAACTCTCACACAAATATAGAAAGGCTAACTTTAAGAAAAATATTTTATGAAAGCAGTATCACATAGTGATTCAGAGCACTGACTCTGCAGTCAGACTACTGCCTTTGGCCCATGAACTTGGGCCATTTACTTAACTCTCTGTGCCTCTCTTCTCTTATTTATAAATGAAAATAATAAAAATACTTATTATAAGGGTTAAATGGGTTAATAAATGCAAAACAGAACAATGCCTGGTACATACATGCAATTTATAACTTTACTATGGCTGCTGCTGCTAAGTCACTTCAGTCGTGTCCGACTCTGTGTGACCCTATAGACGGCAGGGGTCTATCCCAGGGTCCCCACCAGGCTCCTCCATCCCTGGGATTCTCCAGGCAAGAACACTGGAGTGGGCTGCCATTTCCTTCTCCAATGCATGAAAGTGAAAAGTGAAAGTGAAGTCGCTCAGTGGTGTCCGACTCTTCGCGACCCCATGGACTGCAGCCCACCAGGCTCCTCTGTCCATGGGATTCTCCAGGCAAGAGTACTGGAGTGGGGTGCCATCGCCTTCTCCATATAAAACACTGAGCACATGCTAATTCACTTTTCTGCCAGACTTGGATTATCAGAAGGTTCTTATGGGTTGGGACCATTAAGGTTTTTTTGCTGTACAATAAGCATATAAGAAAATGTGAATTATTCTCTGGTTCAACTCATCTTTGTTTCTCTAAATTGAAAAGCAAACTGAGATGATAAATATTTTTAAGCCTACATTCTTCCATTCCCTCCCTCTTTTGTAATTTTATATAAAGCTGGGAAGAACAGCTTTAGTTATGGAGTTTCCATCAACACTTAAGTCTTAACTTGCTACTTCCAATCTAATTTTTTTCAGACACCTCATACTTTCAAGAAGCATCTTATGAAGGCTAGAACAAAACCATTTTTGCTAAATCATGAATGTACAGACAGGCCTCATGAGGATAAAGTCTAATAATCTATGCACTGGTCCCTTGGATCACCACAGCGATTTCACTTGGTTCTAGATTTAAGGATATAATAACTGTTCTATCAGCAGAGGCTGTCAAGATCAGTTGATTTTTTTCTTCACAAGTTTCCAAACAAGGCAATGTAATAATAGCTGTTATCTTTTGAGTGTGTCCATTGAGTTCCAGAAGTTTTTCTCCTGTCTGAAATATCAATAAAAATGTTAATAGTACTTTATATTTTATAACTTAATCTTAAATGACAACATTAAGCAAAACCACCAGGTAGAAAATACATACATTCCATCTGAAATTACTTAGATTTTATAATTTAAGCAACAGAATCTAAACAGATGCTAAAAGAGTAGGCTTAAATAATTTTAATTATTTTCTAATAGAAAATAGCAGATTGTTATAGGAAACTTTAAGGAATACTCTTTCCATTTGGTTTTAAGATTATAATTGTGTAAATTAAGTATAAAATATCAGTAGCTTAGCAGGGAAAATATAGGGAGTCTTCATTATCCAAATATTTATTATCTCCATCTTATAACATTGCAGAAGAAAATAAAAGTCAGCAAACAGTAACAATTGGTTGCAGATACCCAATAATATATCAACCACTCATAAAGTCAGTATTGACTATTTCTATTTAACATCAGCAGCTCTTCCCATCCATCCAATGTCTTCATCCATCAGTCTCTCACTGACTTTCCAAGTAGTAAATACAAAAATGCAAAGAAAATGTAACATAAATTTCAAATCTCTCCAAGGTTGCAGGATTTCATGATGTATGTGATGAATGTAATGTTAAACTATGTCCATCACAGTCAAAGCCACTGAAAAATGAGAATCTGATGGAGTCAGAATAAATAACAATCCAAACAAGGGTGAGAAGATAAATGCTTAAAAGAGAATACTTTTGAGAATCCAAGGATTAGGAAGAGAAGACCTAGAGAAATTTGGTAAAGCCTTAAATATTTTTTAAAAAATAAACCTTTTATTACATTACTATTTAATTGAAACATGTGAAGAATATTATGCTGTCAATCAATTTGAAGTAGAAAAGTAGAAAAATTCAGAAAAAAATTGTCAATTTGGAAAAAACTGTCTCTCACAAAAAGCAACACCTGATTCATTTTCAGAGTCAGTACATAGCTGCTAACTTAAATCTTGCTTAATTAAAATTAAGACATTTATTTCCATAATTTAGCATTTGTTTCTCAGGAAAAATCTTAAAAAACTCTATTATGAAACACTGGTCCTCATTATAAATGGATTCATCCTAAGCAGCCCTTTTCAAACATTAATTCAGCTCAGTCTACTGATAATGCAGGCTTATCTCCAGGTAATGTTTATGAATGCATACTCAACTATAGAGTCATGTCTGTGTTACATAATCCACACAGAATCTATACACACCTGGGCATTCCACACAACCACAGTTCCATCATCACCAGCAGATGCAAATCTGGTTAGAGAAAAAAGGTCAAGAAAAACAAAAAATCACTGATGATATTTAAGTGCTAAAATTACTAAGACTAATCAGACCTTAAAGCTCAACATTCAGAAAACAGAGATCATGGCATCCGGTCCCATCACTTCATGGCAAATAGATGGGGAAGCAGTGGAAACGGTGTCAGACTTTATTTTGGGGGGGCTCCAAAATCACTGGAGATGGTGACTGCAGCCATGAAATTAAAAGATGCTTACTCCTTGGAAGAAAAGTTATGACCAACCTAGACAGCATATTAAAAAGCAGAGACATCACTTTGCCAACTAAGGTCCGTCTAGTCAAGGCTATGGTTTTTCCTGTGATCATGTATGGATGTGAGAGTTGGACTGTGAAGAAGACTGAGCACCGAAGAATTGATGCTTTTGAACTGTGGTGTTGGAGAAGACTCTTGAGAGTCCCTTGGACTGCAAGGAGATCCAACTGGTCCATTCTGAAGGAGATCAGCCCTGGGATTTCTTTGGAGGGAATGATGCTAAAGCTGAAACTCCAGTACTTTGGCCACCTCATGCAAAGAGTTGATTCATTGGAAAAGACTTTGATGCTGGGGGCAGGAGGAGAAAGGGACGACAGAGGATGAGATGGCTGGATGGCATCACTGACTCGATGGACGTGAATCTGAGTGAACTCCGGGAGTTGGTGATGGACAGGGAGGACTGGCGCACTGCGATTCATGGGGTCGCAAAGAGTCGGACACAACTGAGCGACTGAACTGAACTGAACTGAATCAGACCTTAGGGACTTCCCTGGTGGTCCAGTAGATAACACTCCTCGCTCCCAATGCAGGGGGCCTGGGTTCAATCCCTGGTTGGGCAACTAGACCCCATGTGCCACAACTAAGAGTTTGCATGCCACAATGAAGGCCTGGTGCAATCAAATAAGAATAAAATTTTTAAAAAAGAATTATCAGACTTTATCAATAGCATTCTGACTTACTAATATCAATGCACATTAAGTTCTTTAAGCCAACTTAATAAACCTTTATAGAATACTTTCTAATTTTTGTGTCAGGTACTACAAATCCAAAGATGAATAAGACCATTCAGAGAGTTATAACAACTGTTAGACTAAGAATAAGGGAGATCTATAAATGATCTTTAAAGTCCTTCCTTTAAAATTATATGATTAAACCCTGAAGTGACATAAAACCAAGCTGAGGAAAAGCTACAGTGACAGGCAGTGATATTCCAGGAGCAGACCAAAGGAATCATGTCCTTAGATTCCTTATTTTCTAGGTAAAGGTATTTAGATATTTTAACTCTACTATATTTAAAGCCAGTATCTCTCCTTTGTCCCTCTCAGTTCTGTGGTCTTTCCACATAAATATCCCATCTCCCTTTCGTGTCCTTTGGTTTGGAAAGTTTGGTTTCTGTTTTTTTTTTTTTTTTAATGAATATTCTTGAAAAAGATAGCTTTTCTCTACTCTTTACCATCCGTTCACTACAGATCAAAAACCAACCATCTATATTTTGTAGAGTAGAAGATAATCATGATACCAACACTATCATGAAAAATAATCTATACAGGATTATTCATCACAATGGCTGAATTATAATAAAATCAAGATAGCATTGTTCTCAAGCAGTGTCCCAACACAGTGGTATACAGCAGTCACATTGTAACCATGTCAACTAATTTGTTAATAATGTACTACACAAGTGTGTAAATAACTTATAGTGAATCAAAATCAATTCAAAGTTGTTCTCCTAATATCACTTTTTATTCACTTGAATTCAAGGTTTGCTTTTCTGAATGGGAGAGAAGAAGTGGTATTATTGAGAGCCAGCTGTGAACTGCATCTGGTTATGGTTAATAACCATTAATAAGTGGTACTCCACGAGCAGCTATGGTGTTTAGAAAATGTGTACTTCCATGCAAGACTGTTAGTGCGTTTTCACAAAAATCTGGGCATGCCTTAAACATCTTCATTAAAGTAAACATTGTGAGCTGTGTGTGTGCCATTGGGAGAGAGAACGGATACTTGAGGACACAAAAACTATTAATACTTTGGCCCTGAGAGTCTCTGTTCTATTGAATTTTACCCTATAGAGATCCATATAGTCTCCCTACTTCAGTCATATAACACTTCCCTTAACAGTCCAAACTGAGCTTCAAGTTCAAATTTTTCATGCTCAGTTTCAAAGCCTCATACATAGCTACTGTCCTCACTGGTTCTGACAATTCCCATACTCAGTACCTGCTGCAGAATCTTTTGATTACATCTTCTACTGCAGGAGCTAAGAGATTATTCAGGAGATGGGAAATTGGCCTAATAGAGTCTGACAGAGTCCATTAGTAATTTTTAATAAAGAACTACTTATCTTTTTAACAGAAAGGACCTTTTAAAATGTCTTAGTTAACTAGATAGAAACTGTACAAAGAATTATTTTTAAACCCATACATAACATTTATTCTGTTTTCAAAATGAAATATATAAAAGATATGGAGACTAAAAAGAAAACAATTTTATATTTAAAAACAATTTCTTATGCTTAATTACACAGACTGAATCAGAATACAAAGCAACGCCTTAAATATCAAAAATACTGCTGGATGTCAATCTTTAACAGCTTATGTTTCTAGGGCTATTGATTTCTTTTTACTTGTACCATGATGAAGGGGAGGGCAGAACTCAAGGTCTTAAGATTTCTTTGGTATAAAATATCAATTTCTATTGATTCTTGAAACTCTTATAATTGCTTTTCTCCCTTTTAGAAGAGTACAGGTTTAAAATATACTTTTGTCTAGCCCTGATTTTTAACTTCTCATTACTGCTTTATCATGTCTGAATCTCATGACTTCACAATGAGAGATGATTGAACTGTTGAGAGTTTAGAAATGAGATACAGAGCATTTCATCTCAAACTTTAATTCAATCAGTGGTGAACAAAAGTTAAATCTAAACAATGCTCAGTCTAAACAATGCTCAATAGTAATGCATGAATCCACAGCCCATTTTTTTCTTTTTATCGTTCAGAGGTCAATTATCCAGCTTGTGTATTATTCAGGCTTTTCAGTTCTCATATTCTATTGCCTTTTCTTTTTGTTGTTGTTGTTCCAGTATTTATTATTACCTGCTCTAAAGCAGAAACATGAAGCTTTAAAATGCAAACCAGTTTGACTTTGCTACATACCAGCACCAGCCATAAAATAACTCATAAAGGGATGGAAGATCATTCACAAATGACAATTATCCATTCTCCTAGCGTGGATAACCGAAAACTGGCAATACTGTATCAGCTTATCTCAAATCAGTTTATCCTCATCAGTTAGGCACACACTCTAGCCATCTCCAAATGAGAAATGAAAGTTCAATCTAAAAATCCCTAACAGTAAAATACACTGTAACTATGAAAAGAAGTAAAGAACAATAAAAGAAGTAATTAAATGCCAATAATGTTTAATATAGTCAATGGAAGAAAAAATAGGGGTTATACTGCCATACAATAACATACAAAAATTTTTTAAAACACTCTAAATTAATAGAACCCAAAGATTCAAGTCTAAAGTTAAGATTTTAAGAGAAAGCCTTCTTTACTGATACACACAAAATAGTAAGATCTCATATCATGTGTTAGGGAAATGCCAAAATCAATTATA
>SJYT01053986.1:328507-365188 GCA_006410635.1 Cephalophus harveyi
GTTAGGGAAATGCCAAAATCAATTATATGTGGTTATTATTTCAAGATCTTAAAATTCAGTGATTGTTTAGAAATGTACTAAAGATATATAAGATATCAATTGTAAGACATACTATTATTTTATGTACTATTAAGGAAAAATGTTATCAGTTATAAATGAAAGACACCAATTATATGATGCATCCAAATTTTAGAGATGTTACAGTACTGAAAATAGGCTTTTTAGAATCAGTGAAATTTAGTAATTATCGTTATTTATCTTTCCAATATGGCACTTTCCAGTCCAACACATTTCTGATTACCTCTAGCAGGTTTAAAGGACTAAAGAAATAGTCCTTGTTTCTTGGCATGAAAAAAGGGCTGTAATGACCTAATTATAGCTTTTCCCTACTCTTTACCATCCATTCACTACATGGCAAAAAAACAATCATCTGTATTTTGTAGAGTAAAAGGCAACCATGATACAAATACTATCAAGAAAAATAATTTGAAAAGATGCTCAACATTGCTCATTATTACAGAAATGCAAATCAAAACTACAATGAGATATCACCTCACACCAGTCAGAATGCCCCTCATCAAAAAGTCTACTAACAATAAACACTGGAGAGGGTGTGGAGAAAAGGGAACCCTCCTGCACTGTTGGTGGGAATGTAAATTGATATAGCCACTATGGAAGATGGTATGGAGATTCCTTAAAAAACTAGGAATAAAACCACCATATGACCAAGCAATCCCACTCCTAGCGTATATGCTGAGGAAACCAAAATTTTCTGAAAAAGACACATGTATCCCATTGTTCACTGCAGCACTGTTTACAATAGCTAGAACATGGAAGCAATCTAGATGTCCATCGACAGATAAATGGATAAAGAAGCTGTGGTATATATACACAATGGATATTACTCAACCATAAAAAGGAATGCATTTGAGTCAGTTCTAATGAGGTTAGATTACACAGAGTGAAGTAAAAGAGAAAGATAAATATTGTATTCTAATGCATATATGTTCAGATGATAAAGCATCTGCCTGCAATGTGGGAGACCCAGGTTTGATCCCCGGGTGGGGAAGATCCCCTGGAGAAGGAAATGGCAACCCACTCCAGTACTCTTGCCTGAAAAATTCTATGGACGGAGGAGCCTGGTAGGTTACAGTCCATGGGGGTCACAAAGAGACAGACACGACTGAGTGACTTCACTTTCACTTATGGAATCTGGGGAAATGGTACTGAATAATTTATTTACAGGGAAGCAATGGAGAAACAGACCTAGAAAAAGACTTATGGACATGGAGAGAGAGGAGGAGAGGGTGAGATGTATGGAAAAAGTAACATGGAAACTTACATCATCATATGTAAAATAGACAGCCAACGAGAATTTGCTGTATGGCTCAGGAAACTCAAACAAGGGTTCTGTATCAACCTAGAGGGGTGGGATGTGGCGGGAGATGGGAGAGAGGTTCAGGAAGGAGGGGATATACGTATACCTATGGCTGATACATGTTGAGGTTTGACAGAGAACAAAATTCTGTGAAGCAATTATGCTTCAGTTAAAAAATAAATCAAAATTTTTTAAAAGGCAAAAAAAAGTAAAAATAATTTGTACAGTGGCTGACTTATAATAAAATCAAGAAAGCACTGTTCTCAAGCAGTGTGAATAAGCAAACATATAGTCACGATGGTGTGATCACTCACCTAGAGCCAGACATCCTGGAATGTGAAGTCAAGTGGGCCTTACAAAGCATCACTACGATGTGGTGTTGGAGAAGACTCTTGAGAGTCCCTTAGACTGCAAGGAGATCCAACCAGTCCATTCTGAAGGAGATCAGTCCTGGGTATTCACTGGAAGGACTGATGTTGTAGCTGAAACTCCAATACTTTGGCCACCTGATGCAAAGAGCCGACTCATTTGAAAAGACCCTGATGCTGGGAACGATTGAGGGCAGGAGGAGAAGGGGACGAGAGAGAAAGAGATGGTTGGACGGCATCACCGACTCGATGGACATGGGTTTGGGTGAACTCTGGGAGTTGGTGATGGACAGCAAGGCCTGGCATGTTCATGGGGTTGCAAATAGTCGGACACAATTGAGTGACTGAACTGAGGAATGATTTGCTTATTCTAGAAATTAGTAAGCTTTAACTATACATTAAGCATTAATTTTATATATTTATATGCTTGATCCTGAAAGTAAAGATCAATGAGCTAAGTTTCTGTCTTTGAAGGGCTCACAGTCTGCAGTATGATGGAATGCTACAGGGTCCAAATTATTAGTCCACTGAGAATTCTGTTATGCTTATTTCAATTTATAGGAATCAGTTCCTGTAAACACCTTCCTTTGGATAGCTCAGCAAAAGTATTCTCATTCTTGCCAACTGTGGCTGAAAGTACAGCAAAGGTTCACAAAGATTTGTATAAAATAAAGTATTACCACAAGTAATTCCTATGGCCATCACTTAAGTGCTTATATAATAGTTCTTATTCAGGAGAATTTATTTTAATTAAATCAAAGGTGCTACATATTCAAATATAACCTTAAAGGACATAAAAAAAGATAAGCCATAAAACTAAACTTTCCTGTATCCAATATTTCACATAACCATAAAGTCCTGGAAAAAATAAAAATAGAGTATTATTATGACAATGCAGAAGTCCCTTTCCAACAAATCCACAAGTACTTTCTAATCATAATACAACTAAAATAGTATATAGTTTTTATAATAAAGTTGAAAAATGCTAATATCAGAAACTAGACAAAAATAAAAATAATAAAATTTCCATTTAAAATAAACTTTTACTTACCTTGATGTGAGAATTACTTGAAGAAAATTAGAGAAGTTTGTAGACAGAAACTTGTAAGAGAAGCTGAAGGCAACTTCAAATTATTTTCAGGAACCATAGATATTTATGTTGCTGACTCTTTCATGATCTACTCTAGCATCAAAAAATTTTTCCCTTGACTAAGTAACACAAAGAGTCGGACACGATTGAGCAAGCACATGTATTTAATTAACACAATTCTAATATAAGCGTCTCACAAATAGAATAAAGATGGAAAAATCTTTAGTTCCCACAGTTATTTGCAAAGGTAAAATCTTTGATAAGCTTTCGTCTCCCCCAAATCACAAAGTTAAATGACATCAAGTTTATAAGTATTAGAATACAAAAAAATCTGTGTGACTTAAATTGGTGGGAAACTTCATCTCTCTGAGCTCAAATACCTGTGAAGGAACTTCTGCTGCTGCTGCTAAGTTGCTTCAGTCATGTCTGACTCTGTGCGACCCCATAGATTGCAGCCCACCAGGCTACCCCGTCCCTGGGATTCTCCAGGCAAGAACACTGGAGTGGGTTGCCAGTTCCTTCTGCAACGCGTGAAAGTGACAACTGAAAGTGAAGTCACTCAGCTGTGTCCGACTCTTCGCAACCCCGAGGACTGCAGCCTACCAGGCTCCATTGCCTTCTCTGGAAGGAACTTCTACTACAGAAATATCCTTGGCCTCTCTGTCCCACCGAGTAATAAGTAAGTTTAAAGAACTCAGTGAGTATGCTCAGATCAGACCCTTCTGGGTTCTCTGAGATTTGTCTGTTCATACCAAGGGAACAAGGAGGGCCTGGCAACCCACTCCAGGACTCTTGCCTGGAGAATCCCATGCACAGAGGAGCCTGGCGGGCTGCAGTCCATGCAGTCACAGAGTCGGACATGACTGAGCGACTAAGCACAGCACTGCACAGCAAGGAAACATTCTGGCTTGCTCTTACTTTTGAGGTAAACTTACATCTGAGTGGGAAGCTTGCGAACGTCCAGCTGTACCAGCAATTCAGTGAATAAGTCTACATAACTCAGGGTGAAAATTAGGAAACCCACTGTGGTTGTATATCAAAGCTACATCCTTTAATCCAGCTTTTTGCTAGCTGGATTGCAGCTAGTAATCCAGCTAATAAGCTGATGGGTTCATGTCTATGTGTGTGATTCCTACTTCTAATAATACCCAAGAAAAAATATACTGAAACAAAAATATCTTTTAAATTGGAGGGTTTTCCCCTCTATATAAAATATACATCATTTAAAACTGTTCATTATGAAGAATTTAAATACATATAAAAGTGAGAACAGTATAACAAAAATCTGCAGGTACTCATCACATGTCTTCAGTAATTATCAACTTATGACCAATATTGTTTCATCTGTACCACAGTCAATACCCGTCCCCCTGCAGATTACTTTGATGCAAATCCTGTATTTCATTTCATCAATAAATACTTCAATACATATTTACATCACAAATAAGTTAACATTTAATTCCTTAACATCACCACAATGTAATCAAATTTGTCTCACAATGTTTTTTAAGTATATTAGAAGATCTAGTGAAAAGTGAAAGTTGGACACTCAGTCATGCCCAACTCTTTGCGACACCATGGACGATATAGTCCATGAATAAGGTTCATATACTGCAACTGATTGATATATCTCTAGTTTCTCTTATTTTATTGATTCTTTCTTCATATATTTTTTTCCTTGTAAATAAGCATTTGTCTTCAGAGTTCTCACAGTCTGGATTTTGTTAGCTACCTTCTTGTGTTATCATTTGATATGCATCTGTGTCCCTTGTGTTTCTAGTAAACTGAGACATCTAGAGACTTAATCATATTTAAATTTGACTATTTGGTAAGACTACTTCATAAGGAGTTTATATTCCCCAACAGGAAATACAATTTCTGGCAATCTTTTGTGTGTGCGTGTGTGTTTGTGATGTTAACAGCTATCAATAAGCATTGCCTAAATTTGTTATTCTATTAGAGATGGCAAAATAACAGTCCAATTCTATGATTCTTCCTAGCTTGAATCCTTCTATAAAGAAAATGTCCTCTCATCAAACATTACTGATCTCAAGATACAGTTTGTATAGGAAGGCAGTATAGATCTTGACTTGCAGATACCCCTTCAAGACAGGACTAGCTGCCCAGTTATGAGGAATGTGGTTAATCTGCCTCCAGCTGTTGATTTCAAGAGTCCATTTCAGCTTTCAAACTATCTCTTTGGAGAAGGAAATGGCAACCCACTCCAGGATTCTTGCCTGGAGAATCCCATGGGCAGAGGAGCCTGGCAGGCAATGGTCCATGGGGTCACAGAGAGTCTGACATGACTGAAGCGACTAAGCACGCATGCAAACGATCTCAGCTGGCACCCAGTCCCTGGGACATGAGCAAGGTGGTGGAAGCCAGGACATATTTCTGGACGACCCTCAGCCAGTGTCCAAGCAATGAAGGTTAAACAGTCCTCGCTATTTCCCTAAAGCAGGACCATCTAAAGAGCATTCTTTCCTCCAGAGCTCCATACTGGGCTTACAGAGACTTGGTCAAATCTCCGTCACAGTTTGAGATGGCTCCCCTAGCCCAATCCTGCTTCTTCCCTTTCCTTTCGTATTTCTAACAATCCTTTTTCATGCTTAACTCCATTTTATTGTCTGCTTCCCAGGGAACTGAGGTATTAGGAGGATCTAAATGGTCTTGACTACTGATTTCTATTCTCTAAATGTTATTCTTAGTTTTAGAAAGAAACTAAGAATATCTTTAGAAAGATATTCTTAGCTTTAGAATATTTTCTTAAAGATGTAACATATTGTTCACTGTTAGTGAATTATCAAACTGTACTGTTTGTCTAGATCCCTGTGAATGTACAGCTTCACAGTCACCCTAGGGGTATACTCTGGCCTCCAGCCTGGCATTTCATGGGTCATCTGATTCTTTTCCAGTCATGATCACCATCCTACATAACCTTGTCTATTTCCTGGAGAAGCAAGGGATGGTCAAATGAGCAACAGAGAAAACTATTCTTAAAATGTGTTATGAACTCAGTTTGGTTTAATGTGTCAAATGCCAGAGTATTACATGCAATTTTAGCACAGTCCATTTTTTGGAAGACTCTTGCTGAGGCTTAGCCTTCTTTAGTGATCTCCCAATCAATATGACCCTCACTTCATGTTCAAAAAATACTAAAGAAGAAAAGAAAAGGCAGCTGTCTGTTAGGTTATACAGGATTTATTTGGTATCTTCAAAAACCAATCTGAGAAAATTTTCCACTCACTGGTTTTAGCTGAGCCACCAAGAAAACAAGAAAATCCTTCTGCAAAATTCTCAATAAAATGATATTATCTAAAGACCTGAAGCGTGAAACCTGGATTACAACAGCTGACCAAAAATCCAGAATGTGATGTCCATAAAAACTAAATAAAAACATAAAAGGAACAGTGATATACTATTTAAAAACTGGCAAGGTATTTCTGTAATTTGACAATGCATAAATAATGTACATATGTAATGGTAGAGCTATATCTGAACTATCTAAACTATTACATTAAGAATGAAAACCCTGCACTCTTCTGTTTATAACAGTTATATCATTTGCATATTTTTTATGTACTTCTTACCAACAATGATTCTTTCAGGTTTTTTTTAAAGTACACTACAGAATTAAATTTTTTAAAACAAAAGAGATAAAAAAATTCTTCAGGTCTGCAACTGAGTGAAAAACTTCATACCTAATTATATGCAAATTCTGACATAGTCATACTTGAAGACAAAGAATTAAATGTAGTTCATATAGTAATATGTTCACCTGATTGCAAAAGCCAAAAAAGTTGGCCTTTTAAAAAAAATCTATTCAAGACATTTAGATGCACTGTGGTATACAATAAACATGACCAACAATCTCCCTCCCTATATCTACCACCTTCTGCAATAGGATTTAGTTGCTTCTCCCATCAAGAGATAGAGTTCATTTATCAACTTACTAAATTCATGCCAGCTTCTGACCTGCTTTAACCAATGAAACAGCAGCAAACATACTGAAAATAGACTTGAAGAGTTTTACACTGGGGCTTGCCCTTTCACCAGTATTTAAATTCCATTCCTATTGAAATAGCACTCAAGGAACCACATGGAGAGATCCCCAGTCATCCCAGCTGAGACCACTGTAAACCTGTCAACCCAGCCAATCCACCAGGCGACCACATAAGCATACATGAACCTAAACAAGATCAGCTGATCCTGGCACAGACAACAGAACCCATCAAGCTGATCCTACCCAAATGTCACCCCACAAAATAGTGAAATAAACTGCTTGCTTTCGTTGCTGTTGTTCAGTTGCTCAGTCGTGCCCAATTTTTGCGACCCCATGGACTGCAGCACACTAGGCTTCCTTGTCCTTCACCATCTCCCAGAGCTTGCTCAAACTCATGTCCACTGAGTCGGTGATGCCATCCAACCATCTCAACCCTTGTCACCCACTTCTCCTGCCCTCAATCTTCCCAGCATCTGAGTCTTTTCCAATGAGTTGGCTCTTCACATCAGGTAGAGCTTTAGCATCATCCTTCTAATGAGTATTCAGGGTTGATTTCCTTTAGGATTGACTGGTTTGACCTCCTTGCAGTCTAAGTGACTCTCAAGAGTCTTCTCAAGCACCACAGTTCAAAAGCATCAATTCTTTGGCACTTAGTCTTCTTTATGGTCCAGCTCACATCCATACATGACTACAGGAAAAACCATAGCTTTGACCATATGGACCTTTGTTGGGTGATGTCTCTGCTTTTTAGCACACTATCTAGGTTTGTCATGGCTTTTCTGCCAAGGAGCACACATCATTTAATTTCATGGCTGCAGTCACTGCTTGGGCTGATATTTGACAATGGCAATAGATAACTGATATTCTCTTCTATAGCTCTGTATTACTGACAAAACAGTTACTACATCACTGAATAACTGAAGTATATACAAGTGGTAAAGAACCTGCCTGCCAACATGCGGGTTCGATCCTTGGGTCAGAAAGATCCCCTGATAAGGGCATGACAACGCACTCCAGTATTCTTGCCTGGAGAATCCCAAAGACTGAGGAGCCTGGCAGGCTACAGTCCAGAGGGTCACAGAGTCAGGCACAACTAAAGAGACTTAGCCTTCACACAAGCACCACACTGGGAAAATGCAATCAAATATCAGTATCTGTACAATGATCCTTATTCTACAAGATGGTCTTTTCTTCAAATTCTTCAAACTATGTAATAAGAACAGTCAAGAAGACATTTTGAAGGATAGCTGCTGCTGCTAAGTCGCTTCAGTCGTGTCCGACTCTGTGCGACCCCATAGACAGCAGCCCACCAGGCTCCCTCATCCCTGGGATTCTCCAGGCAAGAACACCGGAGTGGGTTGCCAATTCCTTCTCCAATGCATGCAAGTGAAAAGTGCAAGTGAAGTCGCTCTTAGCGACCCCATGGACTGCAGCCCACCAGGCTCCTCTGTCCATGGGATTTTCCAGGCAAGAGTACTGGAGTGGGGTGCCACTGCCTTCTCTGGTTGAAGGATAGCAATCAACGTGAAATCTTAAAAATCTGAGGACCAGGTGTTCATACAATAATTTGGCTGGACTTGTCCCTGGTTTGTAATTGAGCCATGGGACATCATCCTGACCTCCCAACCTGGGGGCTCAGGGAGGGGACAACAGGTAGAGAAGGACTGGAAACTGAGTTCAGTCATGTGGTAAATAAGTGAGATAATCATTCCCATGTAATAAAACCCCAACAAAATTCTGGACACCCAAAGTTTGAGGGAGCTTCCTCATTGGTGATGCACATTGACACACTGAAAGGGGGATGTGTCCTGAGGACACAGAATAGAAGGTGTCCTTCTAGACCTTACTCTTTGTATCTCTTCATTTGACTAGCCCCGACCATATCCTTTATAATAATACAGATGGTTAACAAACACATAAAAAGATGTTCAACATCACTCATTATCAGAGAAATTCAAATCAAAACCACAATGAGGTACCATCTCATGCCAGTAAGGATGGCTGCTATCAAAAAGTCTAAAAACAATAAATGCTGGAGAGGGTGTAAAGAAAAGAGAACCCTCTTACACTGTTGGTGGGAATGCAAACTAGTACAGTCACTGTGGAGAACAGAGTGGAGATTCCTTAAAAAACTGGAAATAGAACTGCCATAACATTCAGCAATCCCACTGCTGGGCATACACACCGAGGAAACCAGAATTGAAAGAGACACATGTACCCCAATGTTCATCACAGCACTGTTTACAATAGCCAGGACATGGAAGCAACCTAGATGTCCATCAGCAGATGAATGGATAAGAAAGCTGTGGTACATATACACAATGGAATATTACTCAGCTATTAAAAAGAATGCATTTGAATCAGTTCTAATGAGGTGGATGAAACTGGAGCCTATTATAGAGAGTGAAGTAAATCAGAAGGAAAAACACCAATACAGTATATTAACACATATATGTGGAATTTAGAAAGATGGTAACGATAACCCTGTATGCAAGAGAGCAAAAGAGACACAGATGTATAGAACAGTCTTTTGGACTCTGTGGGAGAGGGCGAGGGTGGGATGATTTGAGAGAATAGCACTGAAACATGTATATTACATATATGAAATAGATTACCAGTCCAAATTCGATGCATGAATTTGATGCAAACAGGGCACTCAGAGCTGGTGAACTGGGACAACCCTGAGGGGTGGGATGGGGAGGGAGTTGGGAGGGGGCTCAAGATGGGGGACACATGTACACCCATGGTTGATTCATATCAACCTATGACAAAAAACTACTACAATACTGTAATTAGCCTCCAGTTAAAATAAATTAATTTTAAAGAAACTGTAATCATAAATATAGTGCTTTCCTGAGTTCTGTTAGTCATCCTAGAGAATTATCAAACCTGAGGGGGTAGTGAGAATTTGTAGCTAATTGGCCAAAGTGCAGGTGGCCTGGGAACCCCAGAGATTGCAGCTGTGACTGTGGTGAAGGGACTGTTAAACAGGACTGTCCTCTTAACCTCTAAAATTCAACACAACTCCAGGTATTGCCAGAACTGCACTGCATGTGGGACAATCAACACCAAAGACATAAGGAAAGCAGAGAAGACAAGGTTAAAGGACATCAGCAATGATACTAAGAATTGGAAATAATCACAGTAGCAGTCACCCACGGAGTTCAAAATGGATGAAAAATAATAAAGGTGGTATCAAAGACAAAAGAGAAAATTAAGAGATGATAGTGGAGTGGTTGATAGAGACAAGAGAAGTGGAGATAGGGATTCAGGATGGCATGCAACACGTACACTTAATAGTTGAGGGAGTCATTCATTCATTCATTTAATAATTATTAATTACCTGCTACATGTAAGGCACCATGCCAGGTANTAAGAGATGATAGTGGAGTGGTTGATAGAGACAAGAGAAGTGGAGATAGGGATTCAGGATGGCATGCAACACGTACACTTAATAGTTGAGGGAGTCATTCATTCATTCATTTAATAATTATTAATTACCTGCTACATGTAAGGCACCATGCCAGGTACTAAAGATACTGTGGAGAATAAGAAAAAAAAAAAATGTCCCTCACTCTCATCTAGAGAGAAAGATAAATATTATACAGTTACACAATTACTTGTGTAATCGTTATTTGTGATAGAGGCTACAAAAGATAAGCATATAGTTGAGCAGAGGCTTAATAAAACAGATCTACAGATCAATATAAGCTAAATCTACAGTCCTAAGACCTTTACACCTTCTCTATTTGTAAATATAACACAACATTATACATGTTACCAAGGAAGTACAGAATAAGGTACATTTTCCCATGCACCTAGTCAATTAATCTATGAAAAAGGATGCAAGACTACACAATGTTGGAAAGACAGTCTCTTTAACAAATGGTGCTGGGGAAACTGGACAGCCACATGTAAAAGAACGAAATTAGATCATTTCTTGACTCCACACACAAAAATAACTGCAAAATGGACTAAAGACCTAAATGTAAGATCGGACATTATAAAACTCTTAGAGGAAAACAAAGGTAGAACACTCTCTGACATAAATCACAGCAAAATCATTTTTAATCATTTCCATCTCTCAGAATAATGGAAATAAAAGTAAAAATAAACTAATGGGACCTACTTAAACTCAAAAGCTTTTTCACAGCAATGAAACAATAAACAAACCAAAAAGATAACCCACAGACTGAGAGAAAATATTCACAAATGATGTGACTGATAAGGGATTGGTTTCCAAAGTTTATAAACAGCTTATGATACTTAACAGCATCAAAACAAACAACCCACTCAAAAAATGGGCAGATGACCTGAACAGACATTTCTCTATAGAGGACAAACAGATGGCCTTTAGGCACGTGAAAGGATGTTCAAAATTGCTGGTTATTAGAGGAATGCAGATCAAGACTACAGTGAGATATCCCCTCACACCTGGTCAGACTGGCCATCATCAAAAACCTACAAACAACAAATGCCAGAAAGGAAGTGGAGAGAAGGGAACCCTCCTGCGATGTTGGTGGGAATGTAAATTGGTATAGGCCATTATGGAGAACAGTATGGAGGTTCCTTACAAAACTAAAAACAGAGCTACCAAATGACCCTACACCCCACTCCTGGGGATAGATCCAGAGAAAAACATGGCCTGAAAAGATACACGCACCCCAGTGTTCACTGCAGCACTGTTTACAATGGCCAAGACATGGAAGCAACAGAAATGTCCACCGATGGAGGAACGGATAAATAAATATATATATATATATGTGCGTGTATATATATATAGAGAGAGAGAGAGGGAGGGAGGGAGAAGTGGGGGGAATATTACTCAGCAGTTACAAAGGATGGAGGAAGGCCATGTGCAGCAACATGGATGGACCTAGAAAGTGTCATACTGAGTGAAGCAGAGGAGATGTATCATATGACATCCCTTACATGTGCAATCTAAAAAGAAACAACACAAACTTATAAAACAGAAAGAGACTCACAGACTTAGAAAATGAACTCATAGTTGCTGGGGGGAAGGGATAGTTAAGGACTTTGGGAAGGTCATGTACACACTGCTATATTTAAAATGGATAACAACAAAAACCTACTGAATAGCACATGGAACTCTGCTCAACGTTATGTACCAGCCAGGATGGAAGGGGATGTGGGGGAGAGTGGATACATGGATATGTGTGGCTGAGTCCCTTCACTGTTCACCTGAAACGGTCACAGCATTGCTAACTAGCTATAACCCAATAAAAAATGTTTTTGGTGTTAAAAAAAGAAAAAAAAGAATAAGGTACATTTTGAATAACAAAAAATTCATATTAAATACTTTCCTAATCTTCTACTGAAAATAGTACATTCCTGGGAGGTACCTGATATTTAAACATTTTGTGTGTTTGTGGGAGGTGTGTGTGCATGCACGCTCACTCATGTCTGACTCTGTGACCCCCTGGACTACAGACCGCCAGGCTCCTCTGTCCATGGAATTTTCCAGGCAAGAATACTGGAGTGGGTTGCCATTTCCTTCTCCAGGGGATCTCCCAACCCAGGGATCAAACCTACATCTCTTGTGTCTCCTGCAGTGGCAGGCGGACTGTTTACCACTGTGCCACCTGGGTTGGTTCTTTAGATTCGCCTTAACATACAGTTAAAACTCCCACCAACATTTTAAAGTCACACATTTCCTTTAAACTAACAAGAATATTTGTTGAGTACTCAAAAACAATAACAAAAAAGAAACCCAAAACTTTGAACAAGCAAAAATAACCATCAAATCACCAGAAATGATACCCTAACTTCTGAGCAAAAAGACTTCGGACACATATTTCATCAAGCCACTGAGGTCAATTTCTACTAAACGCTATTACTGATCAGTTCCAAACTTTTTAGAAAAGCTGAATTAATTCTTAAGTTGTTTTTAATATAAAATTCCAAAAAAACTCTTTCCAAACAGTAGTCAATTGGGTAACTAGAGCTGCTTACCTGGAGTCATCTAACCGTACCAGATACCGTACAATGTCATGATGAGCTTTCAGTACAAGCAGTTCAGTGTAGGGGTTCTGGGTTTGTTCTTCACCTATTGTCTGTAACGGAGATTTCTTGTAATGGGGGTAACAGAAAAAAAACATAAAATGATTTATGATAAAAGATCATATTGGAATAAAACTATATGATATACATCTAAGAAAACAAGATTTTAGAAACTGTAATATATGATATCCTAATACTATATATTATTTCCCCTAATATTAAGTAACTGTCAATTTAACATAAAACATTTCTCTTAGCACAAATCCACATCATAAATTTAAATATTTTCAGGTCAAAATAAATTTTAAAGGATGCATTTTGTTTTATGGAAATTATACCTCAATAAACCTGATCTAAAAAACTAATGGGCCAAACCAACACAATATTTTTAAATGGGTGTTTCTCAAAATTTGGCAGAAATACAACTTTAAGTCAAAGGGGTAAAATATAACATAGACTAAGACAGTGCCTACCCCATTACAAGCACTCAACATGTGTCCTGAATGAACAAAGGAAAAATGAAATAATTCATAATCAATGAATTCAATAAATTCAACTTTGGACAATATTGATAAACTGGTAAATTTACACAGTATGATGCTTAGTCCTAAGACCTACACATCTTCATTTCTATTTGAAAATATATGAGTGGCAGTCCATACGCCAGACACTGTATAAAGGCACATATGGTTTATAACTCACTGAATAATTCTGTAAGGTAGA
Source organism: Cephalophus harveyi (assembly GCA_006410635.1). Classification (NCBI taxonomy): domain Eukaryota; kingdom Metazoa; phylum Chordata; class Mammalia; order Artiodactyla; family Bovidae; genus Cephalophus; species Cephalophus harveyi. The sequence goes on from SJYT01053986.1 coordinate 342,091, forward strand.
TCTTACCAATTCCATTCCTATAGTCAAATCCAGTACTATTTCATGATAAAACTTGTTTCCTTAACCTCTAAATTGTAGCTTCTCAAACATGACAATACAGACATTTTGGACCAGGTAATTCTTTTATTGAGGACTTTCCTGTGCATTTCAGAATGCTGAACGTCATTCCTGGCTTGTACACACTAACTGTCAATAGAAATCCAACCTCTCCCTGAACCCCTCAATAGTGACAATGAAAAATGTCTCTGGACATTGCCAAATGTCCTCTAAGGGGCAAAACCATCCCAGTAGGCAAACACTGCTTTACACTAGAAGCCTAGATACAAAGGTCCTGTATAATGAACGAAGAATCATTGGTTTGGATAATGTACAAATTCACAGCAGTTACAAAACGCAAGTACTTTTACATGAAGAAATATACAATTTAACGCTCATTAATGTTTAAAAAAATTAACTCAAAGCAGTAATTTTTTCATTTATCCCATCGCCCTTCTAGCAGTGCTTTTGATGAGAAAAAGCAAATGCAAGAAGTGTGAAAACTGTACACTACTTCCTCCAAATGAAAGGCTTGCTAAAAAGGGCAGAATTAATCAAATTCTATGATTAAAAAAAGAATTGGGTTAATAAGGAACTGTCATATATATCACACACAAACTAGTCAATTTTCCACAATTCTTCCACAATCTTTAGAATTTAAGCCTATCTGTAATAAACCTAATTTTAAATAAGAAATACTTTTTAAGACAACGACAACAAGCCTCAACTGCAAAGATATGAGGAAGTTAAAATGGAGAAGACTGCTTACAACACAAGTTTTTCTTAACAATCAAAAATATTCCCTATAAAAAAGAGAATTCAACATGAATCCTACTCTTGAATAGCATTTGAAATAAACTCCAGACCTCAATACTTTCCAGTTTCCAAAATTACTTTATTCTCAACATTTAAGTCTATTCAGCTATTCAGGCCCATAAAGAAAGTGTGACTATGGAACTCAAAATAATTCGAATATAATTTTAACTTTTAAGCAAATTATTGAGTTTTAAAATAATCACATCTTTTTTGGTTTTATAGAATTAATGAAATTAATTTCATATTCCCTGAGCACGCATCAGTTGATGTTGGGAAGTGACAAAATATCAAACAAACCAAAAGTGTCAATCTGCAGTCACACCGTCTTACTCTCTACTAAATTGGGTGCTTTTAAAATTAGAATGAGACTGCTTTAAGTAGGCAGAAGACTAGTTGGGCGTCCTTGATTCTGTCGTTGGACTCCATCAGTTTCCGTCTCCACACCTCCTGGAAGTGGAGTCTACCTCGCAGGGAAAGGGCCCCCCGCCCCCACCGACCTCGCCCTGGGAACCCGCAGGCCCCGCCTCCGCCGGGTCTCCCACGTCCAGATGCGAGCCGGGCTCAGACAGCAGCCACAGTGCGGGCAGGCTAGGGCACTGCAGCGGCAGGCAGGGTCCACCCGGGGATTTACCTCAGCCAGTCCCTGTGGTTCTCGGCCTCCCCCGATCAGCCATCGCAACATCCGGGCAGCGACGGCGTCCCGCGGGCCCCGGCCCAGGTCAACCCCAACTCCGCGCAAGCACGGCCTCTTCCTGGTCCCCGAGAGCAGCACAGAGCACCCTCTAATACCTGCCGGCTCAGGTCTGCCCAAAAGACCCGTGAGCGCGAAGCGGAGCCCACCCCAGAGGGAAGACTTTTGTCCCCAAAGAGCTGCCGTACCCCGCTGCTAGAGGTTTGCTTTAGCGTAGCCACCAGGGGAGCAGCAACCTAAAGCTAAGGGGTCCGCAGAGGTTCCGAGGCGTACGCTACACCCAGTGAGCATGCGCGGGGCGTCGCCCGGTTTGCGCGCCCAGATTGGGTCGTTGGAGTGGCCCCTAGTGGACGTGCGTGGCGCTGCAGCTGGAGCCGGCAGAGCAAGTTCAGGCTGAGACTACTACCTCCTTTTTTAGATGGCTTGTGCATCTCTTACTTGGCTTGGGGATCAAGAAATCTTTCCCTGTCCCCGCGGTTTCCTAAAGAGCTGCCTGGAGAAGGTGTACTTCCCTAAACTCTTTCATCTGGACTAATCCAGTGGCATTTGCATACACCAGAACTTAAGGAATACTCTTCTGATCTAGATTCCTCTTCTGGTCCAGATTCCTCCTTTGCTTTCTTTTAGGGCAGCTGAGAAAGAATTTTATAAGAGTATACTAGAGATCCAACTAGTCCATTCTGAAGGAGATCAACCCTGGGAATTCTTTGGAAGGAATGATGCTAAAGCTGAAACTCCAGTACTTTGGCCACCTCATGAGAAGAGTTGACTCATTGGAAAAGACTCTGATGCTGGGAGGGATTGGGGGCAGGAGGAGAAGGGGACGACCGAGGATGAGATGGCATCACGGACTCGATGGACGTGAGTCTGGATGGCATCACAAACTCGATGGACGTGAGTCTGAGTGAATTCCGGGAGATGGTGATGAACAGGGAGGCCTGGCGTGCTGCGATTCATGGGGTCGCAAAGAGTCGGACACGACTGACCGACTGAACTGAACTGAACTGATACTAGAGAAACCTCAGGAAAGCAGAAAGAGTGGGAAGTACTAAGCCTTCCTCTCTCCACCTATACAACAAATGTACTTGACAGAAACTGTTTGAACTATTCAACAGACTCTAAGAGTCTTCTCTAACACCACAGTTCAAAAGCATCAATTCCTTGCCTCTCAGCTTTCTTTATGGTCCAACTCTCACATGCATATATGACTGCTAGAAAAACCATAGCTTTGACTAGATGAACCTTTGTTGGCAAAGTAATGTCTCTGGCTTTTTACTATGCTGTCTAGGTTGGTCATAACTTTTCTTCCAAAGAGCAAGCATCTTTTAATTTCATGGCTGCAGTAACCATCTGCAGTGATTCTGGAGCCCAAGAAAATAAAATAAAGTNTAGATGAACCTTTGTTGGCAAAGTAATGTCTCTGGCTTTTTACTATGCTGTCTAGGTTGGTCATAACTTTTCTTCCAAAGAGCAAGCATCTTTTAATTTCATGGCTGCAGTAACCATCTGCAGTGATTCTGGAGCCCAAGAAAATAAAATAAAGTCACTGTTTCCATTGTTTCCCCATCTATTTGCCATGAAGATGGGACCAGATGCCATGATCTTAGTTTTTTGAAAGTTGAGTTTCAAGCCAGCTTTTTCACTCTCCTCTTTCTCTTTCATTGAAATAGTAACTATTCACTAGTGAAATAGTAACTATTCACATGAGTTATTTTAGAACAAGAAGTCCTGGTAAGGAACATGGAACTAACAAGTCACCACCAACTAGAAGCATTTGGGAAAGGTCAAAAGGAGACATGTCCTACTGACCTCCCAGAATCCTCTTCACTGGCGTTCATCTTGGTTGAGCAATGAGTGTGCCACCAGGAAGACCCTAGGTCAGAATGATGGGCCAGAGACAGCCCAGAAACTAATCCCATCACCAGAAAACCAGGGACCCCGAGCCACATGGCAGAGCAGTCCTCCTGGGTTCCTTTACCCTCCTGCTCTCCACAAGGCACCCCTTCCCAATAAAGTCTCTTGCTTTGTCGGCACATATGTCTCTTCAGACAATTCATTTCTGAGTATCAGACAAGAGTCCACTCTTGGGCTCTAGAAGCGGTCCCCCTTTCAGCAATAATTCTCTGATAAAGAGTGTAAATTCAGAATATAAACTTTCAAAACATAACAGAGGTCCAATCTGGGGTAAGACAGATTAAATACACAACTCCTTTTCTTTCCAAGTAAACACTACAAAACCTGGATAGTGCAGCTGTATGAGAATCAAAAAAGAATGGTAGAAAAAAGAATTCAAAACTACACCAACTCAGCATTTCCTTTTCCTTCAGCAACCCATGGACAGAGGAGCCTGGCAGGCTACAGTCCATGGGGTTGCAAAGAGTCAGGCACAACTTAGCAATTAAACAACAACAACTGTTCTCCCAGTCTATATCCAGTGGAGCCTCAAAATCTAGAAGTAAGCACAGTCATATAGACAGAGGAAAATGTAGGAAAAGCCCTCTATTTATGGCTAGAACAGTCAGAATAGGAATCTTTAAAGTTCAGAGAAAATTGGAGCATCTGATTTCTAATCAGAGATCCAAAAGAGAGATCCCCGAAGAACCAGAAAACACTAAAAGCATAGTGGGAAGAGCAAACGCCACAGGGCATTTTATATTAACTCCTGAGGTCACTCCTCTCACCTGAATAAGCATGGTTCCAACCAGCATACCAAAGACACTGAGAACTTAGCTAACATAAAATTTCACTCAGACCCAAGGCTAATTACTGGGTAGTACAAAGAGGACAAATTCAAATACCACTGCTAACACTTTAAAATTGAACCAAGATTGGAACCACATTTGAAACTAGCCAGGATAATCGCTTACTAAAATAAAAATACCAATATTCTCAAAAGGACTTAAAGCAGGTTCTTCGTATAATACATACAAAGGTGTGAAATTCAATCTGAAATTACTTGGCATATGAAGAAATACAAAAAACTCACATGGGAAAATATAATTAAAGATGCCGATGACAAGATGATACAAATGTTGGAATTATCTGACATGTCTTCAAAGAGCTATTATAAAACTGCTCAAATGGCAATGGTGACACTCTTGAAACAAATGTTAAAATGGAAAGTAAGGGATCAGCAAGAGCTTCCCAGGTGGCCCAGTGTAGAGACTCCGCCTGCCAACAATGCAGGAGAGGATCCATGAGTTAGGAAGATCCCCTTAAGAATGAAATGGCAACCCACTCCAGTATTCTTGCCTGGAAAATCTCATGGAAAAGCCTGACGGGGTACACCCCATGGGGTCACAAAATGGTCAAACACTACTTAGCAACTAAACAACAACAAAAGTATCAGTAAAGAAATACAATATATAAAATGGAAGAACCAAATGAAAATTGCAGAATTAAAAAAAACAGTAATCGAAATTTAAAACTCATTGGATGAACTGAAAAGCAGAAGAGAGAAAAAAGTCAATGAACTTGAATGCATAAAATCAATAAACCAAAATCTGGGGGTTTTAAAAGATCATTAAAATATCAGTCCCAAAGAAGGGCAATGCCAAAGAATGTTCAAACTACCCACAGTTGGATTCATTTCACATGCTAGCAAGGTAATGCTCAAAATCCTTCAAGCTAGGCTTCAATTGTACATGAACCGAGAAATTCTGGATGTACAAGCTGGATTTAGAAAAGGCAGAGGTACCAGAGATCAAATTGTCCACATTTGTTTCATCATAGAAAAAGCAAGGGAATTCCAGAAAAACATCTACTTCTGTCTCATTGACTATGCTGAAGCCTATGGCTGTGTGGATCATTACAAATGTAGAAAACAAAGAGATAGGAATACCAGACTATCCTACCCATCTCCTGAAAAACCTGTATGTAGATCAAGAAGCAACAGTTAGAACCTTACATGGAACAACTGACTGGTTCAAAATTGAGAAGGGAGTACAAGGCTGTTCAGTTCCATTCAGTTCAGTCGCTCGGTCTTGTCCGACTCTTTGTGCCCCCATGAATTGCAGCACGCCAGGCCTCCCTGTCCATCACCAACTCCCAGAGTTCACTCAGACTCAAGGAAGAATCAATATAGTGAAAATGAGTATACTACCCAAAGCAATCTACAGATTCAATGCAATCCCTATCAAGCTACCAGCGGTATTTTTCACAGAACTAGAACAAATAATTTCAAGATTTGTATGGAAATACAAAAAACCTCGAATAGCCAAAGCAATCTTGAGAAAGAAGAATGGAACTGGAGGAATCAACCTGCCTGACTTCAGGCTCTACTACAAAGCCGCAGTCATCAAGACAGTATGGTACTGGCACAAAGACAGAATTATAGATCAATGGAACAAAATAGAAAGCCCAGAGATAAATCCACACACATATGGACACCTTATCTTCGACAAAGGAGGCAAGAATATACAATGGAGTAAAGACAATCTCTTTAACAAGTGGTGCTGGGAAAACTGGTCAACCACTTGTAGAAGAATGAAACTAGATCACTCTGTAGTTATGATTTTAAAAGATCCTTTATTTTTAGAGATACCTCCTTAAATATTTATGAATGAAATTATATGATGTCTGATATTTGCTTTAAAATAATAGACAAGGAAGGAAAGTAATTGGATAGATAAAGCCACATTGGCCATGAATTAATAATTGCTGAAGCAGTATGACAATTAAATGAGATGGTTCATGGTATATTGTCTACTTGTTACAGGTTTAAAATTATTTGCAACACAGAGTTTGAAAAAAATTTTTTGTCCCCAACAGGATGGATACTTCAAGCCTAGGCAAAATAAATGTTTTCCATTTTCCTAAATAAACCTAAAGACTTCTAGATTGCCAACTTATGGAAATCTTTCCCCTTGTGTTATGGTAGCCTGCTGTAATTGTTTAGATAAATCTTCTTTAACATTAATTTAGCTTCTTTTAACATCTGCTCAATTGAATGCATGTGTCTGAGAAGCATTTCATGGTTTTTTTTAGGATTGTGGAAAAGGGGTATTATAGTGAACGAGATGCTGCAGACGCTGTCAAACAGATCTTGGAGGCCGTTGCTGTAAGTATGAAGTGACAGCAATAGTGTAACTCTTGGTGATGTCTTCCTTTTACAGAGTCATCTTTAAGAAGTATATTTCAGTGACAAACCATAAAATTTACAGAAAAACTGTATGAAATATTTACTAGAAAATGTTGAACAAATTTATATTTTCTATTGATAACTCCGACTCTGAAAGATGCAGTCCTCACATGTAATGCCGTAAGTTTGTAAGAGTCATTTCCATTCTGTCGTTTTGAATAAGATCAGCCTTTGGTGCCCATGGTTGTTTTTTTCTCTCTGCATTTCTTGAGTTTTGCTCTTTATTGTTTTTTTTGTTTAGTAAGGAAGTGGGAAAAAGTTCAAAGAGATACATATAGACCTTAGAGCATAGAGATTTTTGATTTTTCTTTCAAGAAAAGAAATGAGTAAATTAGGAGAATAAATTCTGACAATTTTTTGAAAGGGAAAAGAAGTGTGTTAACACTTTAAACTGGAATAAAGCTTTATAAGTTGATGGAAACATGCACCCCTATTTACACACACAAAATATATAATTTTGAGTTCAATTGTATTGAATTAGTAGGGGAATATTTGTCTAGATAAAACAGACTCAATTGTTGAAAATCTTCCCATATATTCAATGGTGTCTAGTACATCCTTGGACACTTTGGTGATCCTTTTATTGAATCTAAAGCCAGAACAAATTTAAAACAAAAACTGTATTATTTTACCTACTCACAAAGCTCTACAAAGCTTCAGTTTAGGAAGCAGGTTACTACATTCAAGTCAAACATTCTTTGAGAGAAGTTTTTCTAAAAATCAAATTTTCTCTGATTGCTGAAAATAAGGGTTAACTTGGAGAAAAAAATTAAAGTGATTTTTCTTAGTGTTTCACAGGTAGAAAAGAAATTTAAAACTTATGAGAAGTAGCTGACATTCATGAAACAGTTTATTGTCAGCTACATGGCTCTAGAGAGCTATAAAAAATAAGACAGGTGGGAACTCTACGTAATCACTGATATAGCTCACATTTCTTCTGAATCACACACTTTAAAGACTGTATCTATGCTGGTTTTTGAGCCCACAGAAGTTGAAAACTTCAAGTTACTTGGGAAATGTATTGCAAGCAAAATTATATCCCTTAGGTGACAAACCTTAAAACCCTTCTCTTTGCCCCTACGTCATCTCAATTTTTGCCCCAAATATTTCACACTATTTGTGTAACTGTAATTTTGCTTCTCGTGCTTTTTAGATTTAAATAGCATTTTTAAAAGCTTTTACAGTGAATATGAAACTCCAGTACTTTGGCCACCTCATGTGAAGAGTTGACTCATTGGAAAAGACCCTGATGCTGGGAGGGATTGGGGGCAGGAGGAGAAGGGGACGACAGAGGATGAGATGGCTGGATGGCATCACCGACTTCATGGATGTGAGTTTGAGTGAACTCCAGGAGATGGTGATCGACAGGGAGGCCTGGCGTGCTGCGATTCATGGGGTCGCAAAGAGTTGGATACGACTGAGCGACTGAACTGAACTGAACTGACAGTGAATATGAAAGATGTTTCCCCTTTGGGTTTGAATTCATTCAGTCAGTCTTTAAGTACAGTCTTTAAGCCTCCTTGATACTCAGCCTCTTGAAATAAATTCCAGGTTGTCCCAAGTTAAACGGTCTAGTCAGCCTGGACATCTGGGAAGGGTCATCATGTCATCTGTCGTAAAGCACAAGGCCAAAGCTTAAAGCCCTCTTTTCTATTTACTTATAGAGATAACCAGGGAATATTTCATCTCCTCTGGCAGCTCACTGTTTCTGCCACCTCTAGTCCTTTCCTTGTTACCACTGATATCCTACTGTTCCTCTGTGTTCAGGAAAATCGCCGTCGTTCTCTCTTATCCGCCTCTGACGCTGCCTTCTCTCTTTTGCTAACCACAGTTCTCTTGGGTGTATATTAACTTCAAAGTCATGAACTTGGAGCCTGGAGAAACTTGCAATATAGAGTGTACAGTGAATTTAACAAAATAAAAGGAAATGGTTGAAGAGATATTAAATATGTCTGCTATCTCAAAAAATTAGGTTATTTTGTTTGAGTTGTTTTAAATATAGTGATGGGCATGAAGAGTTGCAAACAAAGTCATCTAACCCTTTAAGGTTGTGGGACAAATACGGCATCTGAACATTGAAGAAAGAGAGGAAATAAACATGATTATAAGGATGCACAAAAGGGTGAAATAGTGGAAGTTCCTTTTGTTAAATTTTTAAAATCTGTAATCTCCCCTAAAAAAGAAATAAATTTAGCCTGTTAGAATTAAGATAAAGAATTAATGCTAGATATTGAAGAACTGGAAAGACAAAAGGGGCGCACTAGGCTGATCTGTTGTGGAGGTAGCAGCTTCAAGACGCAGCCTCCTTTTGGACTGGAGAAACCCAGTAAAGGGGCTGGATGATTACAGTTTAGAAATGTAAAGGAGGCGTTCTATAGTCCTGTGTGCAGACTGACTGTGAGGAGCTGCCCATGAAGCTGCTCCTCAGACTTTGGAGAAGAGTGGTCAGGCCAACCAGTGCGGTGTCACTGAAGAGGGACCCGGGATTGGTTCTGTGAGCGCTGGAAAAACTGGAAACAATGGCTGCTGTCCAGAGGATCTGCCCCTGCAAGGCTCAGGAAGGGAGCAAGTGCCTTCATCCTCTTCCAGCCTCCAGCGTCGCCCTGGTGCCCTCTAACACAGAGTCACACTCGCCAGAAGCCAGCGAGGGAGAGTGTGGCTGGTAACACGGTCCCAGCTTCACAAAGGACTGTAAAAGGCAGAGTTAAAGTTGAGAGACAATACCTTAATAAATGGTACTGCAAGTTATTTGAAAACAAAAATCAATTCTCACAATTTCTATTCATAGACTCTTTAACGTTTTCATAGTCTTTCCTAGTGTGTGTGAAATGGTTCCGGAGGTCAGTGAAAGCACAAGTGCAGCAGCGTTGCAAGCTTGCTCTCTGTGCTTATAAAGGGCAGTATACGTATTACTCGGCTTTACACTGGTTGACACATTAAGCCTGCTTCCGTCTGACCTCTAATTCCTTGTTGACAGAACCAGTCTACTTTTTATAAAGATGGAAAGGACTAGAACTTCTTTCTTCATCCTCCCTTGCTGCCAAGGGCATATGACCCAGTCCTTACCAGTGGGTTCTGTGGGGCCATCTATTCATGAACGCTTGGAAGAGTTTCCCTTTAATAAAGGAGAGCCAAGGGCAGAAGGGTCTTCTCTCCTCTTCCCTGTCATCATGGAGTCTGTCTGTGATGCGGGGAGCTGCTTTTGCTGTCTTGTAATTATGAAGAGAAACGTAACTGTGGTGGAGGAGGCAGGGAATGCATTTGGAGTTCTGTTTGACACCTCTCAGGATTTCCCCCGCTTTAAGTTGTGTGTCTTGTTACTTGAAGCGAGAGACACTGAAGTTACTCTTGAATAAACTTTTGAGTATATACTAATAATGGTTATGCGTCAGGGCACATTGCATACTTTTCCATCCTTGTCAATGTGACATGAAGGGCATACTCCTGGACAAAGATTCTGGCGCTGCCCTTGTCTAAAAACTGAGCTTCACTGAGTGTAAAACGCACACCAACGTGCTGTGTGTATGTGTGCTAGTCGCTCAGTTGCACCTGACTCTGCGACCCCTTGGACTGCAGCCCACCAGGCTCCTCCGTCCATGGGTTCTCCAGGCAGGAATACTGGAATGGGTTGCCATTTCCTTCTCCAGGGGATCTTCCTGACCCAGGGATCCCACCTGCATCTCTTGCACCTCCTGCATTGGCAGGCAGATTTTTTACCACTGCACCCTGGGAAGCCCCCACATAGTGTTACATCAGGGTTAAGTGTGACTCAAAGGGACGGTGAGGTTCACGGTTGCTAACAGTAGGCTCGTCTCTGGCTCTTGTTCCTCTGAATGTTGTTCCTGCTTGGGTCCACTGATTGTCCATAAAGAGAGTCTTCCGGGGAGTTAATAAGCATGGAGAGACTAGAGCAGCAAATGTGGGTGGCTTTGTTGTTTGAGTTTGTCAGTTCCTGTGATATTTACCCTTTTTCTGGGGAGATTTTGTCTCTTATTATTTTCGTTTGAGCATTGATCTCTGGAGGATGGATTTTGGTGCAAGGCTGAAGACATTAAAATATTATAATGAGAATTTTACCAGTAAAAAGTAAATGTAGTTTCTAAGAATTGAGAGATTACATCCATCAGAGAAGAAATAACTTACAGTTCTGTTAATATTCTAATGTTTTTTATTTATAAACATAGAATAAAATAGATCAGTGGCTCAAGCATAGCAGGGACATTTTATCAGAAAAAAAAATTGGAGCAAAAATAAATAATCTACATTCTTAAAATTATAGCTCAGTATTAAGAACGTGGAGATCTAAAAATAATGCATGGGAAGGAGGTATTTTTCTCTACTGTATAGAATGTTTCTGTACATCATTATTGGCAATGATAATAATATCAAAAGTTTTTAAAATTCTGAGTGGGCTTCTTTCTTTTGATTACCAGGTGAATCACAATAAATTCTGAAGTACATGTCTAGAAATTTTCCAATTTCTATATATAAAACTTCATGTCAGTTGTTACATTCTAAATGACTTGGTGCTTCTGTAAATGCTGAATGATGTCAGTAATTCAGTTCAACCATTAGCTAATTCTCTGGCATGTGCCAAAATCTTGGATACAGAGATTAAGTTCACTAGTTTATAGAGCATATAGACACATTGACACGTAACTGTAAGAATATATATGTGTACCAACTGATGCATTTTGCAAATTCAAAGACATTACAGAAGGCAAAGCTATTCAAAACATTTAGAAAGAAACTGAATCAGAAAAATCTTGCCAGAGGAGGTTATGTCTGTGTTGGGTTTTAAAAGAAAAAGATTCTTGTTTCGTAGGCAACCAGTATGAAAAAAAAGGGAATTTCAGGAATATTCCTCTTCTCCAATAAATTGTTATAGATCATAATAAACCAAAGGCAAACCATGAACTGCTGGTCTTTGGATATTGCTAAAAAGTAAAGCTCACTTGAGAACTGGGGCTTGAGTGAGAGGCAGGGGACCTGTCCTGAGAGGCTTGCATGATTTGTGAAAGAGGGTCCGTGTTTCTATGGGTGAGGAGGCCTGAGGGACTCCAACTGCAGGACCACCCTTCCTCGTGGTAGCCTGATGTCCAGGAGCAGGGAGGCCAGTGACGAGGCTGAGATGTCCAGCAAGAAACGGAAAGCATCCGAAGCAACATGGCTGGTGATGTGAGTGAAACACGCTGGCAGCTAAGCCCACGCAGGGCTCCCCGTGGACCCGCGCTGCCCGTGCTTGTTAGTGAAGACTTCCTTATACGAGGAGACCTAGCGAGGAGGGCAGTAACCAGAGCGGGGAGCGTGGGGAGCAGGGGGCCGCGGCGAGGCCCGGACCCGCGCGCTGGCCCTCACCCGCCGCCCCTCTGCCCTCCTGCTCTCCGGCTTCACTCACTGCCTTCTCACTGTCTCTCTAGTGACGGTTTCCTTCGATTTCCGTTTCCTTCTCCTACATATTTCCCTTTTGTACTCTTCTTTCGCCTCTCCTCCAGCTGGAAACAAATGATGAATAGCACAACAACAGGAAAAACTAAAAAACGTTTTAAGAGACCAGCCAACGCCTCTGGCTCAGGGTGACCACGTTCCCCACCCACCGCACGCGCTGTTCGTCCTGAGGAGAGCTTAGAAAGTAAACATGAGACACAGGCCCTGTGTCTGGGAAAATGTAACAGGAAAAAGAGAATAAAAATAACATCTAAGTTACCTTCCTTTGAAGGAAATGCCTCAGAATTGAGATGAATGCCTTCACTATTGCAGAAGCCTCTTGAAGGGTTACGAACGTGAGACTCCTGAGTAGACGTGGCCTGATTCTTACTTAATGTCCTTGCATTGCAGTCTTTAGAAGTTCATGCACAACTGTTGTTCAGATTTCAGCTGCTAAAGGAATGAGAGCCACAGAATCCCTGACTGGAGCAGCAGAACCGGATGCGCTCAAGGAAGGGCAGGAAGGACTTTTCTAGTTAATCGTGGCAGCATTTTTTTTAAAGCATAAAAAAGGAAAATGTAGTCACAGGAGGACTCCCCAGAACGCCCTTGTGTGCAGGGAACGGCACAGAGGCGCACACTGTTTCTGTTTATATAGGTGATCTACAAAGATCAATGTGAATAAAGGGGAATAAAAAAAGATGGGGATTTCGCCTATAAGGGAATATGGTTTTAAGTGAGGTGATACGTTTTAATTCTTTTAAAATGCTTATTCCAAGCAGGTGTGCATTGGCTATGAGAGGAAGGATGTTATCACATTATCGTGATACCTTTTCTGTTTTAAACAAACCTTACTCCAATTGGCAATTTGGGCTATTTTCTGTTCCTGTTATGCCATATTGCACATCTGTGTATTCTGTTCCTCTGACCCTCAATGCTCTGCAAAGCTGAAATTCAGAAAAAGCTGAGCAAAGAATTCTACCACCCACGATGGGGTCTCTGGGAGGACAGTGTCTTCTTTATGTTGATGTAGTTTGTATGTGACAGACTCTTGTATGGGCTGCAAGGGAATGACTCCCAGCTGGAAAGATTCCTTTGACAGCGATCCCCTTTTAAGGAAGAATGTTGAGTGGGAAACATCAAAGTATTGTGGCTTGAAGGTGAACAGTGATCCTTCTTTGCAAGTGTGCTTCTTTCCAGGGATTGGAGAGTAACTAGGTGAGACCCTAGCTGACACTTTCCGTGTTGTCTTTCGTGAATCATCTACTGAAGTGTCGGGGCGGGACCGTGAAGTTTGTCTCCGCGCTCTCTGGCAGTGGCTGCCTGCCCCAAAGCTGAAGTATTCTCTGTCTTCAGAAAGTTAAGTCTACTTCTGAATCATATGGATCAGTGTGAATCTTCTACATTTGATGTCTTTGATCCATTTGTTGTTGTTCAGTCACTCCATCGTGTCCAACTCTGTGACCCGTTGGACTGCAGCACGCAGGCCTCCCTGTCCATCACCCACTCCTGGAGTTCACTCAAACTCATGTCCATCGAGTTGGTGATGCCATCCAACCATCTCATCCTCTGTCATCCCCTTCTCCTCCCACCTTCAATCTTTCCCAGCATCAGGGTCTTTTGAAATGAGTTGGCTCTTCTCATCAGATGGCCAAAGTATTGGAATTTCAGTTTCAGCATCAGTCCTTCCAGTGAATATTCAGGACCAATTCTTTTTTAGGATTGACTGGATTGATCTCCTTGCAGTCCAAGGGACTCTCAAGAGTCTTCTCGAACACCACAGTTCAAAAGCATCAACTCTTCAGCTCTCAGCTTTCTTTATAGTCCAACTCTCACATCCATACATGACCAGAGGAAAAACCATAGCCTTGACTAGATGGACCTTTGTTGGCAAAGTAACGTCTCTGCTTTTGAACATGCTATCTAGATTGGTCATAACTTTTCTTCCAAGGAGTAATCGTCTTTTAATTTCATGGCTGCAATCACCATCTTCAGTGATTTTGGAGCCCCAAAAAATAAAGTCTGACACTGTTTCCACTGTTTCCCCATCTTTTTCCCATGAAGTGATGGGACCAGATCCCATGATGTTAGTTTTCTGAATGTGGAGCTTTAAGCCAACTTTTTCACTCTCCACTTTCACTTTCATCAAGAGGCTTTTTAGTTCCTCTTCACTTTCTGCCATAAGGGTGGTGTCATCTGCATATCTGCTGCTGCTGCTGCTAAGTCACTTCAGTCGTGTCCGACTCTGTGCGACCCCATAGATGGCAGCCCACCAGGCTCCGTTGTCCCTGGGATTCTCCAGGCAAGAACACTGGAGTGAGTTGCCATTTCCTTCTCCAATGCATGAGAGTGAAAAGTGAAAGTGAAGTCGCTCAGTCGTGTCCGACTCTTTGCGACCCCATGGACGGCAGCCTACCAGGCTCCTCCATCCATGGGATTTTCCCGGCAAGAGTACTGGAGTGGGGTGCCATTGCCTTCTCCACTGCATATCTGAGGTGATTGATATTTCTCCCAGCAATCTTGATTCCAGCTTGTGCTTCCTCCAGTCCAGTGTTTCTCAATCCTAAAGGAAATCAACCCTGAATATTCATTGGAAGGAGTGATGTATTGGAGCTGAAGCTCCAATACTTTGGCCACCTGATATGAAGAGCCAACTCATTGGAAAAGACTCTGATGCTGGGAAAGATTGAGGGCAAAAGGAGAAGGGAGTGGCAGAGGATGAGATGGTTAGGTAACATCACTGATTCAATGAACATGTGTTTGAGCAAACTCTGGGAGATAGTTTGGGACAGGGAAGCCTGGTGTGCTACAGTCCATGGGGTTGCAGTCAGACTGGACTTCACGACTGAAGGAGTGGCAGAGGATGAGATGGTTAGGTAACATCACTGATTCAATGAACATGTGTTTGAGCAAACTCTGGGAGATAGTTTGGGACAGGGAAGCCTGGTGTGCTACAGTCCATGGGGTTGCAGTCAGACTGGACTTCACGACTGAAAAACAACAATAATGCCTTCTTTGGAGAAATGTCTACTTGGGTCTTCTGCCTATGTTTTGATTGGGCTATATATTTATTTCTGATATTGAGTTGTAAGAGCTATTTTTTATTTTGGATATTTATACCTTGTCAGTTGCATCATTTGCAAATATTTTCTCCCGTAGGTTGTCCTTTCAGTTTTGTTCATGTTTCCTTTGCTGTGAAAAAGCTTATACCTTTGATTAGACTCCATTTGTTTATTTTTACTTTTAAAAATATTAACTAATTTATTTGGCTGCAGCAGGTCTTAGTTGCGGCATCTGGGATCCAGTCCCCTGACCAGGAATCAAACTCTGGCGTGCTGGATTGGGAGCATGGAGTCTTAGCCACTGGACCACCAGGGAAGGAAATTTAAATGCAAATCAAGGCATGTGATACCTCAGCTTTGCTCTTTATTTCAGGATTACTTTGGCTATTCAGAGTCTTTTGTGGTTCCATATACATTTTATAATTTTTTATTCTATTTCCACAAAAAAGGTCTTTAGGATTTTATAGGAATTGCATTGAATCTATAGCTTGCTTTAGGTAATGTGGACACTTTTTAACAATGTTAATTCTTCCAAACCATGAGCACAGAATGCCGTTCCATTTATTTTTGTCTTCAGTTTCTTTTAATGGTGTCTTATAGTTTTCAGTATATTGGTCTTCCACCTCTTTGGGTAAATTTTATCACTAGGTATTTTATTCTTTTTGTTACGATTGTAAATAGGATTGTTTCTTAAGTTCTCTTTCTACTAACTCATTGTTAAGTATAGAGAAACACAACAGATTTTTGTGTATTGATTTTGTTTCCTACAGCTTGACTGTATTCATTTATCATTTCTAATAATTTTTGGTGGCGTTTTTAGGGTTTTCATGTTGTCTGTGAGTATTGACGGTTTTATTTTTCTTTCCAATTTGGATGTCTTTTATTTCTTCCTTACCTAGTTGCTCTGGCTAGGACTTTGTAATACTGTTGACAGTTTTTATCATGAAAGAATGTTAAATTATGTCAAGAGCTTTTCTGCATCTATTGAGATGACTGTATGGTTTTTATCGTTCATTCTATTAATGTGGCATATCACATTTATTGATTTATGAATGTTGAACCATTCTTAGAAAAATTCCCACTTGATCATGGTGTGTGTTTCTTTTATTGTGCTGTTGAATTTGGTTTGTTAACCCTTTGATGAGAACTTTTACATCTGTGGTGCTCAGGGATGCAGGACTGTAGTTTTCTTGCAATGACTGTATCTGGCTTTGGTGTCAGGGTAATTCTGGCCTCATCAAGTGAGTTAGGGATTTTTCTCTTGTCTTTAGTTTTTTGGAAGAGTTTGAAAAGGGTGGTTATCAATTCTTTCCTTTTTTCTTTCTTTGACTGTGTTGGATTTGAGTTGTAGCACACAGGATCTTCATCGTGGTGCTTAACACTTCTCTCTGGTTTTGTCAGACGGACTGAAGAGTGCATGGGCACTCTAGTTGAGGCGCAAGTCTTTAGTTTTTTGGAAGAGTTTGAAAAGGGTGGTTATCAATTCTTTCCTTTTTTCTTTCTTTGACTGTGTTGGATTTGAGTTGTAGCACACAGGATCTTCATCGTGGTGCTTAACACTTCTCTCTGGTTTTGTCAGACGGACTGAAGAGTGCATGGGCACTCTAGTTGAGGCGCACGGGCTCAGTAGTTACCAGCAGCATGGGGGACCCTAGTGCCCTGATCAGGGTCAAACCTGGATCTCCTGCATTGGAAGGCTGATTTGTAACCACCAGGCCACCAGGGAAGTTCCACTATCAATTCTTCTTTGACCCTGGTAGGATTTGGTTCTGGGCTTTTCTTTGTTGGGAAGTTTTCGATGACTAATTCTCTTTACTCATTGGACTGTTCATATTTTCTGTTTCTTCATGATTCAGTCTTGCTGCTGCTGCTACTGCTACTAAGTCACTTCAGTCGTGTCCGACTCTGTGCGACCCCATAGACGGCAGCCCACCAGGCTCCCCCGTCCCCGGGATTCTCCAGGCAAGAACACTGGAGTGGGCTGCCATTTCCTTCTCCAATGCATGAAAGTGAAAAGTGGAAGTGAAGTCACTCAGTCGCATCCGACCCTCAGCGACCCCATGAACTGCAGCCCTCCAGGCTCCTCCGTCCATGGGATTTTCCAGGCAAGAGTACTGGAGTGGGATGCCACTGCCTTCTCCGTCAGTCTTGCTGGTTGTATATTTCTAGGACATTTCCTTTTTATTCCAGATTATTCAATTTGTTGTTGTTGTTCAGTCGTCAAGTTGTGTTTGACTCTTTGTGACCCCATGGACTGCAGGACGCCAGGCCTCTCTGTCCCTCACCATCTCCCAGAGTTTGCCCAAGTTTATGTTCACTGAGTCAGTGATGCCATCTAGCCATCTCATCCTTCCTCTGCCACCCTCTTCTCCTCTGCCTTCAGTCTTTCCCAGCATCAGAGTCTTTTCCAATGAGTCAGCTGTTCGCATCAGATGGCCAAAGTATTGGAGCTTCAGCATCAGTCCTTCCAGTGAGTATTCAGGGTTGATTTCCTTTAGGATGGACTGGTTTGATTTCCTTGCTGTCTAGGGTACTCTCAAGGATCTTCTCCAGAACCACAGTTCAAAGGTGTCAATTCTTTAGCATTCTGCCTCCTTTATGGTCCAACTCTCACATCCGTATATGACTGTTGGAAAGATTATAGCTTTGACTCTACAGACCTTTTGTCAGCAAAGTGATGTCTTTGCTTTTTAATACGTGTCTAAGTTTGTCATAGCTTTCCTTCCAAAAAGCAACCATCTTTTAATTTCATGACTGTAGTCACCATCCACAGTAATTTTGGAGCCCAAGAAGAGGAAATCTGTTACTGCTTCCACTTCTTTCCCCCTCTATTTGCAATGAAGTGATGGGACTGGATGCCATGATCTTAGTTTTTAAGCAAGCTTTTTCACTCTCCTCTTTCACCCTCATAAAGAGGCTCTTTAGTTTCTCTTTGTTTTCTGCCATTAGAGTGGTAGCATCTGCATACCTGAGGTTGATATTTCTCCTGGCAGTCTTGATTCCAGCCTGTAACTCATCCAGCCCAGCATTCTGCATGATGTACTCTGCGTAAGTTAAATAATGGGGAAACAGTGGAAACTGTCAGACTTTATTTTGGGGGGCTCCAAAATCAATGAAGATGGTGATTGCAGCCATGAAATTAAAAGACGCTTACACCTTGAAAGAAAAGTTATGACCAACCTAGATAGCATATTCAAAAGCAGAGACATTACTTTGCCAACAAAGGTCCATCTAGTCAAGGCTATGGTTTTTCCAGTAGTCATGTATGGATGTGACAGTTGGACTGTGAAGAAAGCTAAGTGCCAAAGAATCAATGTTTTTGAACTGTGGTGTTGGAGAAGACTCTTGAGAGTCCCTTGGACTGCAAGGAGATCCAACCAGTCCATTCTGAAGGAGATCAGTCCTGGGTGTTCTTTGGAAGGAATGATGCTAAAGCTGAAACTCCAGTACTTTGGCCACCTCATGCAAAGAGTTGACTCATTGGAAAAGACTGTGATGCTGGGAGGGATTGGGGGCAGGAGGAGAAGGGGACGACAGAGGATGAGATGGCTGGATGGTATCATGGACTCGATGGACGTGAGTCTGAGTGAACTCTGGGAGTTGGTGATGGACAGGGAGGCCTGGCGTGCTGCAATTCATGGGGTCGCAAAGAGTCGGACATGACTGAGCGACGGAACTGAACTGATATCCCTTCCTCTCTGAAGGTTTGTTTTTGTTGTTGTTTGGTTGTGTATTGATTTGGCTAAACTAAATGGGTTTAGTGGCTTGGCTAAATTAAATTACTAAACTAAGAGAGTAGTGTCTAAATTGACAAACCAGTGATTATACCCTTGTTCCACACACACACACACACACACACAAAGAGTTGACTCATTGGAAAAGGCTCTGATGCTGGGAGGGATTGGGGGCAGAAGGAGAAGGGGACAACCGAGGATGAGATGACTGGATGGCATCACCAACTCGATGGATGTGAGTCTGAGTGAACTCCAGGAGTTGGTGATGGACAGGGAGGCCTGGCATGCTGCAATTCATGGGGTCGCAAAGAATCAGACACGACTGAGCAACTGAACTGACTGACTGACTGACTTATAAATAACTTGTCAACAGCTTCATAATACATAGGAATAATTATGAACACAATAAAAGTACAGCCATAGCTAACTGTTGACCATTTTGTTATCATATGTTATTTTTCTAATTATGATCAAAACAGAGAAGTATTCCAGCCAGCCAATTTATCTAGAAAGTTCTCTGATGTAGATTATTGAGTGTCCTTTTTATTCTAAAAGGTATGAGTGTTACATTTTTCTACATCTTTTCTGGACAGATTAGACTGCAGTGTTACAAATTATGAAGAAATTTTTGCATCTATTACAAGGTAAATTTGAAATTTGTAGCTCTTTTTAAATTAGGAAATAAATTTTTTTTTTAATTAACCTGAGAGAGGCCACATCTTGTGGCATATAGGATCTTTGTTCCCCAAGCAGGGATCAAACTTGCATCCCCTGCAGTGGAAGCACAGAGTCTTACCCACTGGACCACCAAGGAAGTCCCAGAAGGGCTCTCCTTAACTGACCCTTCCCTTGGTTCTTTCTCTTAAACTAACTGGCCTATGATTTACTTTGCTGCTCTCAATATAATTTTCTAATTGAACAAACCTATAAGAGAGCAATTCCATTTTATTCCTGGAGACCTCCCTCCTCAAGACTTCTGACTTCTACTCCAATCTGAACTGATTGCTAAGGCCTGATGCATAGCTGTACAGCACAGGACAGCTGAGGTATCCTGTGCCATCTACCTGGGAATTCCCTTTGTTTCAGAGATCCCCAAAATTCTACTCCCACATATATACTAAGAGAAATGAGAACATGTCCACAAAGAAACTTGTAACATGCACGTTTATAGCAGCCTTATTCATAACAGCCCAAAGGAGGAAACAACTTAAATATCCATCAATGGAATGATGCATAGCTGTACAGCACAGGACAGCTGAGGTATCCTGTGCCATCTACCTGGGAATTCCCTTTGTTTCAGAGATCCCCAAAATTCTACTCCCACATATATACTAAGAGAAATGAGAACATGTCCACAAAGAAACTTGTAACATGCACGTTTATAGCAGCCTTATTCATAACAGCCCAAAGGAGGAAACAACTTAAATATCCATCAATGGATAAATGGATAAACAAAATGTGATATATACATGAAAATAAAATATTCAGCCATAAAAGGAAATTAAATACAGATACATGCTGCAACATGGGTGATCCTTGAAAACAGTATGCTAAGTGAAAGAAACTAGTCACAGAAAACTACATACCATATGATTTCATTCATATGAAAGTCCAGAATAGGGAAATTTATAGACACAGAAATTTGGGTAGTGATTGCTTAGGGCTGGGGGAAAGGGGTCAGAGCAATGATAACTAAAGGATACAAGGTTTATTCTTGAAATGATAAAAACATTGTACAACTGACTGTGGTAACAGTTGCACATATCTGTAAAGATATTAAAAACATCGAATTGTATACTTTAAATGGGTTAACTGTATGTGATTTATAAAATAAAACTATTTTTAAATTCAATTCATTAAGCCATTTATTGGCAACCTGAAGCTGTCACTGAATTTTGTTCCTCTGCCAACATATGAAAGTGAGTCTTTACTAGAACCTCTTGAGAAACTTCCTCTTCATGTCTTGGTGCCCGAGACTGGGTCTCCTCTCCCTTTCTAACCCAGACACTAGTATGGAACTGGCATCCCAAGACTGGATCATGATTTACCCCACGGGAAGCAGGTCAATTCCTAAATTAAGGTTCTGTCAACAACAGTGAAGAAGAGAACGGCTGTAGCATAGGACATCAATAATGTTTGCCACACACTTAATTTTTAGCATTTTCAGGTTTGAATCCCTTTCCACTACCCTAATTGTTTCTCATAACCTCTTACAAAGTTGCTAGGAGAAATAGCTTCATTTTACAGATAATAAACCTGAGTCTCAAAGATGTTAATCATGGTTATTTACACTGTCTATTAAATGATGGAGCCAAGATTCAAAGCCAGGTTTTTGTGACTCAAGACTTTAAATTAGAATTTTAAAAACCACACCCCTACTAATTAGGATAAAATACTACTTATAACTTTTAGACCTTCCCAATGAAAGATCCTTTAAATCACAATTCTTATTTAAAGCTCTCTCCTACTTTCCCCTCCAACAAACACAACCAGTTCATTTTCTCCAGCTGACCTCTTTTCAACACACGCGATTGCACCAATATATCATGTGCTCCCATTTGAACAAGGAATCGTCGAGCTAAAGAGTTTGCATTTCCACTAAAGAGTCCGTTGTAAACATCAAGGAATTCAGTAGAATGCAGCAGAATTTTAAATTGAGTTCTCAGTCTCTATCTCTAATGTCTTTTCATTCATAATTATAGTATTTGTAATGAGTGTACTGATGACAGAAATCCACCGTAACATATTCCATTGTCTGCATTAGCTTCAGACTCTTATTTAATGCCTTATTAATCAACCACAGTCATTTAATAGTGTATCATATTAAATCCCTGAACAACACAAGCAAACAATTTTTATCTTCTCTCCATGTAAACCATCGAGCAATCTTTTAACAATATGAATCTGTTCAAACATCCATCCACAGTTCGATTACATCTGCAGTTCTATTAGCAAACGTCAGCTTAGGTTGGAGAAGGCAACGGCGCCCCACTCCAGTACTCTTGCCTGGAAAATCCCATGGATGGAGGAGCCTGGAAGGCTGCAGTCCATGGGGTTGCTGAGGGTCAGACATGACTGAGCGACTTCACTTTCACTTTTCACTTTCTTGCACTGGAGAAGGAAATGGCAACCCACTCCAGTGTTCTTGCCTGGAGAATCCCAGGGACGGGGGAGCCTGGTGGGCTGCCATCTATGGGGTCACACAGAGTCGGACACAACTGAATTGACTTAGCAGTAGCAGTAGCAGCAGCAGCTTAGGTTAGTTCACTGTCAGTAGCTAGAAAGCTGCAAGAATAGATGAGCTTAATTGTTTTATTGTTACTATTACTGCAACTGTTTGGAATTCTAGTACATAACACTCTGAGATATTAAATCTCCATTTAGGTCACCAAGAAGCATTACTTATGTTTGACTTCTTACCCAGAGTGAGTGAGTGAAGTCGCTCAGTCATGTCCGACTCTTTGCGACCCTGTGGACTGTAGCCTACCAGGCTTCTCCGTCCATGGGATTCTCCAGGCAAGAATACTGGAGTGGGTTACCATTTCCTTCTCCAGGGGATCTTCCCGACCCAGGGATCGAACCCAGGTCTCCTGCATTGGAGGCAGACGCTTTAACCTCTGAGCCACTAGGGAAGCCCTTTTACCCAGAAGTCACCCTAATTATTAATACTGCAGATGAGCACATTTAAGACACTTCATAAATCAGTAATAAATAATGTGTATTATATTTATTTTACCACCTATTCCATTTTCACCATCCTTAGGGGTTTAAGCAGTTAGTCAATAAATGAATACAATATTCCATTGTGCACAAACACCCAGTAGTTATTGGTAAAGAACAACAGTATTATGCCTTTAGGGGGTAAAACTAAAATGAATTTATAATTTTGCTAGCTTACTTGTTTATCTAGAACAGTGATTCCCAACTTTGCTGCACATCAAAATTACCTGAAGAGTTTTTCAAATATGTTGACACTGGTATTCCACCCAGAATCTGATGTAACTGGCCTAGGGAGCAAATTGGGTATCAGATTTTAAAACATTTCCCAGCAAATTTGGAAAACTCAGCAGTGGTCACAGGACCGGAAAAGGTCAGTTTTCATTCCAATTCCAAAGAAAGGCAATGCCAAAGAATGCTCAAACTACTACACAATTGCACTCATCTCACATGCTAGTCAAGTAATGCTCAAAAT
>SJYT01053986.1:366947-393194 GCA_006410635.1 Cephalophus harveyi
AAGGGGACGACCGAGGATGAGATGGCTGGATGGCATCACTGACTCGATGGACGTAAGTCTGAGTGAACTCTGAGAGTTGGTGATGGACAGGGAGGCCTGGCGTGCTGCAATTCATGGGGTCACAAAGAGTCAGACACGACTGAGCAACTGAACTGAACTGAACAGAACAACTTCCAAAAACTGTTCATTATTTCCACATACTATTTGACAGATTTTACATGTGGCTTTTAAATGTTCATGAGCCCGATTAATTTGTTTAGCTCCCTTGATTATGAAAGACCCTCAGAATGATAGAAAACCTTCCTCTTCCTGTAAAACTGAGAGCAGTCAAATTTTTACACCCTCTGCACATGCCCACAGAAGTCTTTTTGCATCAAGGATTGCTTCATCAAACATTTGTTTTCTTTATTTTGTTCTACAAAAACTTTCACTTTTGTCTTTCTTGTACCGCAAGAGTCAAAACTTCCTACGTTGTTGTGCTATTAGCTTTATATGTTAACATAATGAAGAAATAGAATCTCTTTTTAAAAATTTCATAGAAGTATAGCACAATGTAGAAAATTGAGAAAATTTATGAGGGGAAAAAATCACTTATAACCCTACCACTATTTAAATTGTTTTTAGTATTTTCATGTGTTCTTTCCTGTATTTTTTCTGTACATTACTGCAAATAATCACACTGTGTATTCATTTCTGTGTCCTGAGTTTTCCAGTTACTACAATCTATGCATTTTCCGTGGTATTACTACATAATGTTTCTATCCATTCTCCTGATTAACTTCCTCCCATTCTGCAGATCTCAATTCAAGGTTACATCTTTAATGATACCTATCTTGACATCTCAGTCTATGTAAGGTTGCCTTGTTATTTGCTTTCATGGAACCATGTTCCTTTGCTACATAGCACTAACTATAGTGTAATTCTTTCTTTCTTTTTTAAAATTTTTGGCTGTGCCACACCCAGCATACAGAATGTGGGACCTTAACTGCCAATCAGGGTTCGAACCCATGTTCCCTGCAGTGGAAACTCAGTCTTAACCACTCCATAGTACAATTATGTCATCTGTTTCCCAGGAGCCTATAAGCTCCAAGAGAACCAAAACCATGTCTGTCTACTTTTGTCCATGAGTAGGTATAAAACATACAAAAATTCCTGAAATGTAGCAGACACCCACATCCAACAAATATTTATTGACATGCCACTGTGTGCCAACAAATATAATATGTTGAATAAGTAATCCTCATTTTCAATGGTCACCTGACAATTGTCTGATATATACTATCACACATTATCTAACCAATCCCTATTGATGGACATTTAGATTTTTCCAAAGTGTCACCATTATTAATACTCAGTTGCCTCACTGAGTATCTTTGTCTGCATAACATTTTCAGTATCTACAATTATTTCCCTAGAACTGTTTCCCAGGGTCAGCTGAATCAAAAGGCAAATATACTCTAGTGGCACTTAACACATATTTCCAAAATGTTTTCCAATTTATGTTACTACAAGCAATAAATCAGTGTAGCAGTACCCTTTTTTAATGTTTTTGTTAAGTTATTAATAGATACAAGATACTTTATTGTTTTAATTTACACTTGTTTTAGGTTGAATTTTTTTTTTCTTATGTTTATTATTTGCATTTCTTTACTCAATTGTAACAGTCCCTTTTCTAATAATATTATGATGATGGTATCATAAGGATGGGCAACACTAGTGCAATAAACATACAGATGTTATTTAAAAATTAATTTGAAAATATGAATACACCTTTAGTTACTTGGGGGGCTTCCCTGGTGGCTCAGAGGTTAAAGCGTCTGCCTGGAATGCAGGAGACCTGGGTTCGATCCCTGGGTCGGGAAGATCCCCTGGAGAAGGAAATGGCAAACCACTCCAGTACTCTTGCCTGGAGAATCCCATGGAGGGAGAAGCCTGGTAGGCTACAGTCCATTGGGTCGCAAAGAGTCGGACACGACTAAGCAACTTCACTTTCACTTTAGTTACTTGAATCAATAAATGAATCTGCATTTTCCATGACAATTTTATTTTTTCTTGTTTGTTCAGTCACTAAGTCATATCTGACTCTTTGTGATTCCAAGGACAGGCTTCCCTGTCCTTCACTATTTCCCAGAGTTTGCTCAAATTCATGTCCATTGAGTCAGTGATTAGCTGCAACGTATAGCACCCCAAAATGACTGCATCATAGTAGAAGTTGACTTCTCTCCCAGGTAAGTGGCCTAAAGCTGTATGGCACTCCACAGACCCTGGCTCGTTCCATACAGATCTACTCTGTGTGTCCTCTACCTGACAGCCCAAGAGAGCAGCACCTTTGTTCCAGGCGGCAGACAGACAAAGGGATGAAGAAGAGGCAAATGGCTTATGCCACTTAATGTTTCTTCAGAATGTTTTCCAGAAGTTGCCAGGAGGTATTTCTATTTACAACCCATAGGCTAGAGCTTAAGTCACAGAAATATAGACTCTATTTGGAGTAGCCAAATGCTCAATTAAAATTCTATTTCTACTAGTGGTTGCCAATGTGGGGGAGGAGGAGGGAGAGGGTTGGATTGAGAGTTTGGGATTAGCAAATGCAAACTGGTATATATAGAATAGATAAACAACAAAGTCCTACTGTACAGCACAGAGAACTATATTCAATATCCTTGATAAACCATATGGAAAAGAATATGAAAAAAATTATATATGTGTAAAACTGAGTCATTTTGTTGTACAGCAATAACTAATATTGTAATTCAACTATATTTCAATACAAATAATTTTGTAAATTCCACCTCTGTTGAAAAAGATAAAACACTGAAGAACTACAACTAGCTTCTGCCACAGTAATGTAATACAGTTCAAATAACAGATAATTTACAGATGTTCATTTTTATATATTACAAATCTCATCAACTCTAACTAGAGCTTCTGGCAGATGCAATCATGACCAGTTGACCAAAAAACGGATCAGATCTCATCACAAGTTTATTCTCTTTGTTTTAAAGGGCCCTGCAGCAGCTAGACTTCGAGTCCTCTTAACATGTGCATAAAATAGTCACAGAATCAGGCTGCAAACAATGGACCAAATATGTCATCTCACAAATCCAGCCACTGTCTATTTCAACTTTTTCCTTTTCCCTTATGATATAATAATATATTTTCTGTTGAGACAATTAGAAAACTCAAAAATTGACTTATTCTCATTTATTGAACACCTACTATATATCAAGCTACTAGATAATTAGCAAAAAGAAAAAAAGATGTGAAAAAAATTACAAATAGAGCACAAGCCTATGTTCGATACAGGATACAGGATGCTTGGAGCTGGTGCACAGGGATGAGCCAGAGAGATGATGTGGGTAAAAAAAAAAAAAAATTAATAAACAAAAATACTATAAATAAAACACTAGCAGCTCTTACATGTTTTTATCTCATGTGTATTGTATATACTACCTCCTGATAGCACAGAGGGTCTTTCTTTTTCTTAATAATATTCAGCAAACTAGCATTCAGTTAGGACTGCTAACGGACTGATGCAAATGACCTCTCTCAAAAATGGGTGCTGCACTACAACCACTTCTCAAATGCTACCCTGACTCTAAGGTGGCTCTGTTGGTGTGACCAAGCCAAAAAAGCAACATATTTTCACTGCCATAGACACATATTAGTGTATGCCTTTTGGTTAAGCTTGTTCTTATTTGGTTTCACCTTCCAATCCTATTGCAAATTATAATGTAAAAATTTTAGACATTTGATGTTGTACATATCCTACCTCTTGAGAGGAAAAAAAACATTGCCTGGCTACAGGAAAGAAACATCTTGATAAGGTAAGATATTTGAGCCAGTATTCTTCCTGTATAATTACTGTAAATCAGTGAAAGGGGAAAAATGAATGGTAATTATACTTCTGAAGAACAAATGGGGGTAACTGTACATTACCCTATAGGATTCTCAGTTCTAGTGAATGGTGATGTCCTGAAAAGCCCCCAGATGGCATTGTAGCCTTGTTTTTCCTAAGTCATTTGTTTTCATATGGCACAGATCAGAAACAAACAAGAAATTCCCTTTACTCCTATGATAAATGTGGATATGAAAAATACAATTTTCTTAATCTGTGCACTTCTTCACCTTGAGGAGGTTCTCTTAATTCTGAAGTAGTTATGAATTTGATTTTTAAGAGAAAGCATTTTTCAAATAAAATAGTTCAGAAACCAAAACTTCCAGAAAGAACAAAATGTAAATTTTTCAGAGATACTATTTTATCTCTAAAATCCAATAATGTCTAAATAAATATATATGCACAGAATAAATTCAATCTTAAATGAATAATCTCAGTGAGAAAGAGAACTTTATCAGCACTGTCACTAATTCTATGTGACTGCTGAAAAATTGTTAATTTTCTTAGACTCAGTTTCTCTTCAAAGCAAGACGACTCACTTTTATTAAACTGGAAACACCTTTGAGATCTCTAGTAAAATGCTAGGAGTAGTGTGAATAGCATGTTTTCAGCTAATACTAAATAATGGAATTTGTGTATTCAATAAATGTAATGTCGGGCATGTGACCAATGTAATTCAAGAGTAAATTACTGCATGAATACTAAACTGAAAATAATATTTATTAAAATGTGCTGCCCAGTTATTTACACTGAGAAAGATAAACTTGTTTAAGTTGCATTTCTATGTGCTTGAATACATAAGCTTTTAACACTACAACCTTCTGGAAGTTATTCTAAAAGTAGGTAACACAAAATTTATCAAACTATATTTGACAACAAACATCATCATCAATTCTACAGTATTACTTTCTAAGGACATTAATTTTTATATGTATTTATTTACCAAATAATCAATATAATAATTAAGTTGAAGGTTTAGGTTGCAATTTAATTTCAATGTTCTTTCCAAATTTAATCTACCCACTGCTGTATCAAACTATCTCTAACTTCGAATATCACGTCACTTATCTGTGAAATCTAAAAAAATAAATGCAAATAAATTTACTTACAAAACAGAAACAGTCTTATGGTTACCAAAGGAGAAAGGAATGGGAGGGATAAATTAGGAATTGGGGATTATCAGGTACACTTTAATTTCCAAATTTAATCTACCCACTGCTGTATCAAACTATCTCTAACTTCGAATATCACGTCACTTATCTGTGAAATCTAAAAAAATAAATGCAAATAAATTTACTTACAAAACAGAAACAGTCTTATGGTTACCAAAGGAGAAAGGAATGGGAGGGATAAATTAGGAATTGGGGATTATCAGGTACACTTTATTATATATAAAATAAGCAACAAAGACCTGCTAGGAGCACCAGGAACTATATTCAATATCTTGGAATAACCTATACCAGACAAATGTGGGAAAGGACATTTATTTATACACACATACATATATGTATATGACTTCCTTTGGTGGCTCAGTCAGTAAAGAATCTGCCTGCAATGCAGAAGACTCGAGTTCAATCCCCTGGAGAAAGGAATAGCTACCTACTCCAGTATTCTTGCCTGGGAGAATTCCACAGAGGAGCCTGGCAAGCTAAAGTCCATGGTGTTGCAAAGAGTTGGACATGACTGAGCAACTAACACACAAATACATATTTATATATATATAAGTCACTTTGTTGTACACCTAAAACACTGTAAATGAACTATATTTCAATAAAAAAGAAAAAACTACCTCTAACTTAATGTATTATGAAATTCAAACAAAAATTTATTGAGAATCATTTAAGATTCAACTTGAAAATAGATTCCTGTGAAAATATAACAGATTTTAAAATTTTTTCTAAAGCAATATTGATAGAAACAGTCTAGTCTGCATCTAGATTAGGTAATTTAAAAGACTTTTTAATCTTTACTTTTCATCTTTATGTGAATTTGCATTTTTATGTGAAATGTAAAGCCCATGCCAAAGTTTTTCCAATTCTAGGCATGCACTTAAATTTTTTTCACAACTTAAAAATTTCATGGTAACAAAAAGCATGAAATCTTTTCTGCCATCTAACACACACCGATACACAGAAGAAAGCTATTATATTAAAAATTCCAGAAGTTTAATTAAGACGCTGATTATTCACAGCCAATATTAAAGAACATCATTCTTTCAGTGTAATAACTTCAATATGCATTCAGTTCAGTTCAGTCGCTGAGTCGTGTCCGACTCTCTGCGACCCCATGAATCGCAGCACGCCAGGCCTCCCTGTCCATCACCATCTCTCGGAGGTCACTCAGACTCACGTCCATCGAGTCAGTGATGCCATCCAGCCATCTCATCCTCTGTCGTCCCCTTCTCCTCCTGCCCCTAATCTCTCCCAGCATCAGAGTCTTTTCCAATGAGTCAACTCTTCTCATGAGGTGGCCAAAGTACTGGAGTTTCAGCTTTAGCATCATTCCTTCCAAAGAAATCCCAGGGCTGATCTCCTTCAGAATGGACTGGTTGGATCTCCTTGCAGTCCAAGGGACTCTCAAGACTTCTCCAACTCCATGAAGTGATGGGACCAGATGCCATGATCTTAGTTTTTTGAATGTTGAGCTTTAAGCCAACTTTTTCACTGTCCCCTTTCACTTTCATCAAGAGGATTTTTAGTTCCTCTTCACTTTCTGCCCTAAGGGTGGTGTCATCTGAATATCTCATATCATCAATATGCATTACCAGTACATTAAAATTGTGTTTTTTTGTAAGCTAAAGAAAAACAACTTTAAAAATTTAGGTCTCTAAATTGCTTTCCTTTAAATCAAGTACAGTGTTGCTTTCAGAGGCCCTATGCATAGCCTCACTGGAAAAAAAACTGCATAATTAGAAAATTAACAGATAAGAAAACAAGGATAATTATCTATCTTTCCTTTTTGGTGCAAGACCACTCTCTGACTGGGTTCCAGGCCCATTTGATTAAACAAATTTAGATTTGTTAAATTAGAAACCACAGTTATAACTTGAAAAAATAGTTAAGAATAAACATGCTTAAATACTATCTTTGTGATCTCATTAGATGCATTATTCTAGAGTCAATCTATCTTTCCTTTTTGGTGCAAGACCACTCTCTGACTGGGTTCCAGGCCCATTTGATTAAACAAATTTAGATTTGTTAAATTAGAAACCACAGTTATAACTTGAAAAAATAGTTAAGAATAAACATGCTTAAATACTATCTTTGTGATCTCATTAGATGCATTATTCTAGAGTCCAAATGATTCTATGATAGAATTGACAATGGCACTTTTGTCTAAAGATCTTTAACTGCTCTTCCAGCATTAACCCGTTAATTTTCACACTTTCTCTGTGAGACAGTCATATATTTAGCTTAATTTTCCACATGAAAAAGTCAAATCTCCAGAAATGAATTTTCTAAAAATCATACATGCAATGCAAAAAAGATGAAACTGAGCTCAAAACCCAGAAACTCAACTGAATAAGCAGAAAGTGTTTTAAACACTAATACACACAGAATGATTTTACAAGATGGCAGAGTAGAAGGACCTACATGCATCTTCTCCTGAAAGAATTCCAAATTGCAACTAGCTGCTGAACAATCATTGGCAGAAGAATGTTCATTCCCACCAAAAAAAGATACCTCTGTCCAAGGGCAGAGCAGAAGCCCAAACAAGATGGTAGGAGGGGTGAAATCATGTTTAGAATCAAACCCCATATCCACTAGAAACGCTCGGAGGGCTCAAACAAAACCTTGTGCACACCAGGAACCAGGGACCCCACAGGAGACTAAGCCAGACCTGCCTCTGAGTGTTCGGGCATCTTCTGCAGAAGCATGGGCCAGCAGTGGCCTGCTGCGGGGACAGGGCACTGGGAGCGGCAGACTTGTGAGGCATGGCGTGAGACAGAAGTCCTCTTGGAGGAGGTGGCCATTAGCCCCACCCTAGAGCCGCTGAGCAGACGACCCACAAACTGGACAACAATTATACCAAATAAGTTTTTGCACTGTCGCAAAAGTTCTAGGGCCCACAACAGACTTCCCAACCTGGAAATCCAGCAAAGGGGCTGAGAACCCCCCAGGGAACTTGACGTTGAAGGCCAATGGGATATGATTACAGAATTTCCATAGGACTGGGGAAACAGACACTTGGAGGGCACAAACAAAACCGTGTGCATACCAGGACCCAGAAGAAAGGAGCAGTGACCCTACAAGAGACTGAGCCAGACTTGCCTACGAGTGTCCAGGAGTCTCCAGTGGAGGTGTGGGTCGGCAGTGGCCTGCTGCCGGCTTGGGGCACTGAATAAAACCGTCCTGGGAGCTGTAGCATGCTGGCTTAAGGCCTTTTGAAGGCAGTCCCTATTACAGCCATATCCCACTATAGTTATCCCACTCAGGATAAAATACAGGGAGGGAACATTCAGTTGTGTCAGACTCTTTACGACCCCAAGGACTGCAGCACTCCAGGCTTCCCTGTCCATCACCAACACCCAGAACTTACTCAAACTCATGTCCATTGAGTGGGTGATATCATCCAACCATCTCACCCTCTGTCGCCCCCCTTCTCCTCTTGCCCTCAATCTTTCCCAGCATCTAGTTCTTATCCAATGAGTCAGTTCTTTTCATCAGGTGGCCAAAGTACTGGAGCTTCAGCATCAGTCCATCCAATAACTATTCTGGACTGATTTCCTTTAGGATAAACTGGTTGGATCTCCTTGCAGTCCAAGGAACTCTCAAGAGTCTTCTCCAACACCATCATTCAAAGCATCAATTCTTTGGCACTCAGCTTTCTTTATTGTCCATCTCTCACATCCATACTTGACTACTGGAAAAACATAGATAGACCTTTGTCAGTTAAGTAATGTCTCTACTTTTTGATATGCTGTCTAGGTTTGTCATAGTTTTTCTTCCAAGGAGCAAGTGTCTTTTAATTTCATGGTTGCAGTCATGATCTGCATGGAGCCCAAGAAAACAAAGTCTGTCATTGTTTCCCCATCTATTTGCCTGAAGTGATGGGACCAGATGCCATGATCTTAGTTTTTTGAATGTTGAGTTTTAAGCCAGCTTTTTCACTCTCCTCTTTCAATTCCATCAAGAGGCTCTTTAGTTCCTCTTCACTTTCTGCCGTAAGGGTGATGTCATCTGCATATCTGAGGTTATTGATATTTCTCCCAACAATCTTGATTCCAGCTTGTGCTTCATCCAGTCCAGCATTTCACATGATGTATTCTGCATATAAGTTAAATAAGCAAGGTGACAATATACAGCCTCGATGTACTTCTTTCCCAATTTAGAACCAGTGCGTTGTTCCATGTCTATTTCTAACTGTTGCTTCTTGACCTGCATACAGAGGTCCACAGATCCACTGGAGAAGGGAATGGCAAACTACTTCAGTAGTCTTGCTTTGAGAACCCTATGAACAACATGAAAAAACAAAAAGATATGACACTGAAAGATGAACTCCCCGGGTCTGTAGGTACCCAATATGCTACTGGAGAACAGCAAAGAAACAGCTCCAGAAGGAATGAAGAGGCTGAGCCAAAGTGGAAACAACACCCAGGTGTTGATGTGTCTGGCAGTGAAAGTAAAAGTCCAATGCTGTAAAGAGCAATATTACATGGGAACCTGGAATGTCAGTTCCATGAATCAAGGTAAATTGAAAGTGGTCAAACAGGAGATGGCAAGAGTGAACATCAACATTTTAGGAATCAGTGAACTAAAATGGACCGGAATGGACAAATTTAACTCAGATGACCATTAAATCTACTACTGTGGACAAGAATCTCTTAGAAGAAATGGTGTAGCCCTCACAGTCAACAAGAGTCCAAAATCCAGTACTTGGATGCAATCTCAAAAACAACAGAATGATCTCTGTTCACTTGCAAGGCAAACCATTCAATATCACAGTAATCCAAGTCTATGCCCTGACCATTAAGGCCAAAGAAACTTAAGTTGAACTGTTCTATGAAGACCTAAAAGACCTTCTAAAACCAACACTAAAAAAAGATGTCCTTTTCATCATAGGGGACTGGAATGCAAAAGTAAGAAGTCAAGAGACACCTGGAGTAAGAGGCAAGTTTAGCTTTGGAGTACAAAATGAAGCAGGGCAAAGACTGACAGAGTTTTGCCAAGGGAATGCACTTGTCACAACACCCTCTTCCAAATACACAAGAGATGACTCTACACATGGACATCACCAGATGGACAATACCAAAATCAGGCTGACTATATTCTTTGCAGTCAAAGATGGAGAAGCTCTATACAGTCAGCAAAAACAAGATGAGGAGCTGATTGTGGCTCAGATCATGAACTCCTTATTGCGAAATTCAGACTTAAACTGAAGAAAGTAAGGAAAATCACTGGGTATGACCTAGAATGATTCAGGTATGACCTAAATCAAATCCCTTAAGATTACACAATGGAAGTGACAAATAGATTCAAGGGATTAGATCTGATAGATAGGGTGCCTGAAGAACTATGGACTAGGGTTTGTAACATTGTATAGGAGGCAGTGATCAAGACCATCCCAAAGAAAAAGAAATGCAAAAAGGCAAAATGGTTATTTGAGGAGGCCTTACAAATAGCTGATTAAAAAAGAGAAGTGAAAAAAAAGGGAGAAAAGGAAAGATATACCCATCTGAATGCAGACTTCCAAAGACTAGCAGGGAGAGATAAGAAAACCTTCCTCAGTGATCAGTGCAAAGAAATTGAGGAAAACAATAGAATGGGAAAGACTAGAGATCTTTTCAAGAAAATCAGTGATACCAAGGGAACACTCATGCAAAGATGGGCTCAATAAAGGACAGAAATGGTACAGATCTAACAGAAGCAGAAGATATTAACAAGAGTTGGCAAGAATACACCTTGCCACCTTGCCAATACAAGAATAGAAGAACTATACAAAAAAGACCTTAATGACCCAGATAACCATGATATTGTTGTCACTCACCTGGAGCCAGACATTCTGGAGTGCAAAGTCAAGTGGGCCTTACAAAGCACCACTATGAACAAAGCTAGTGAAGGTGATGGAATTCCAGCTGAGCTATATCAAATCCTAAAAGATGATGTTGTGAAAGTACTGCACTCAGTATGCTGGCAAATTTGGAAAACTCAGCAGTGGCCACAGGACTGGAAAAGGTCAGTTTTCGTTCCAATCCCAAAGAAAAGCAATGCCAAAGAATGTTCAAATTAATGCACAACTGCACTCATTTCACACACTAGCAAAATAATGCTCAAAATTCTCCAAGCTAGGCTTCAACTACATGAACTGAGAACTTCTAGATGTTCAAGCTGGATTTAGAAAAGGCAGAGGAACCAGATATCAAATTGCAAACATCCGCTGGATCATAAAAACCGCAAGGAATTCCAGAAAAACATCTACTTCTGCTTCACTGACTACACTAAAGCCTTTGACAGTGTGGATCACAACAAACTGTGGAAAATTCTGAAAAAGATGGGAATACCAGGCCACCTGACCTGCCTCCTGTGAAACCTGTGTGCAGGTTAAGAAGCAACAGTTAGAAATGGACATGGAACAACGGACTGGTTCCAAATTAGGAAAGGAGTACGTCAAGGCTGTATATTGTTACCCTACTTATTTAAGTTATATGCAGAGTACATCATCCAAAGTGCTGGACTCAATAAAGCACAAGCTGGAGTCAAGATTGCTGGGAGAAATATCAATAACCTCAGATATGCAGATGACACCACCTTTATGGCAGAAAGTGAAGAGGAACTAAACAGCCTCTTGATAAAAGTGAAAGAGGAGAATGAAAAAGCTGGCTTAAAACTCAACATACAAAAAACTAAGATCACGGCATCTGGTCCCATCACTTCAGGCAAATAGATGGGGAAACAATGGAAACAATGACAGACTATTTTCTTGGGCTAAAAAAATCACTGAAGACGGTGACTGCAGCCATGAAATTAAAAGATGCTTGCTCCTTGGAAGAAAAGTTATGACCAACCTAGATAGTATATTAAAAAGCAAAGACATTACTTGGCCAAAAAAGGTCTGAATAGTCAAGGGTATGGTTTTTCCAGTAGTCATGTATGGTTCAGAGTTGGACCATAAAGAAGGCTGAGCACTGAATAACTGATGCTTTGAACTGTGGTGTTGAAGACTCTTGAGAGTCCCTTGGACTGCAAAGAAATCAAGTCAGTCAGTCCTAAAGGAAATCACTCCTGAATAATCACTGGAAGGACTGATGCTGAAGCGTCAATACTTTGGCCACCTGATGTGAAGAGCTGATTCATTAGAAAAGATCCTGATGCTGGGAAAGATTGAGGGCAGGAGAAGGGAATGACAGAAGATGAGATGATTGGATGGCATCACCAACTCAATGGACATGAGTCTGAGCAATCTCCGGGAGATGGTGAAGGACAGGAAAGCCTGGTGTGCTGCAGTCCTGGGGTCACAAAGAGTTGGATATGACTGAGTAACTGAACAATAACAACACACAGAATACCCATCTCTATCACTAAATTTACTATACATAATTGAGACTTTTGTCATGTTCTCCTGCCCCTCTTCTCCTCTGCTACTGATCCACCCTGGAAATGAACTTCCTTTCACACCTGAAACCCATAAAGCTGAAGGTCAGTTTGCTCCTTCTTTCCAATCATTATGAAGTATGTTATTCTGTTAAATGCTACTGCCTTAGGTAAGTGGGTTTAGACTATCAGTTCAGTTCAGTCGCTCAGTCGTGTCCGACTCTTCTTGGCACAGGCCTGTATAACTATCCATCTTACTATGAAAGGTAAAAGAGCAAAAGAAATTATAATAAAACATTTATAGTAGTCAGCCTTGGATGGAGGGATGTGGGGTAATTTTTCTCCATTTCATTCTTTTTGTATTTAGTGTGTTTTCTTCTCCATGTCGGAGAAGGCAATGGCACCCCACTCCAGTACTTTTGCATGGAAAATCCCATGGACAGAGGAGCGACCCATGGGGTCGCTAAGAGTCGGATACGACTGAGCGACTTCACTTTCACTTTTCACTTTCATGCATTGGAGAAGGAAATGGCAACCCACTCCAGTGTTCTTGCCTAGAGAATCCCAGGGACGTGGGAGCCTGGTGGGCTGCTGTCTATGGGGTCGCACAGAGTTGGACATGACTGAAGCGACTTAGCAGCAGCAGCAGCTTCTCCATGTATTCTAATACTAGTAATCTGGTGTACAGAACATAACAAGTTTTCATTCTTTTTAAGACTGTGTGAAAGGCAGTAGAGGCCAATTTCAGAAGAATAGATTGAAGCTAGATCACCAAGCATTTTTTTATGGCAAGAGTTTCAACTTGTCTCATGAACTCAAAGATTCTACACACACGTTTTAAGAGTTCCACAGATATTTGATTTAATTTTCTACATTAAAAATATTTGTTGAAATATATAATTTGAAACTATAATACCTTACATGTTTAAATATATAATACACAAATATTAACATATCAGAAGCATTAAAATTACTTATATGTTACCACTTATTTTGGTGCAGACCTTAGAGGAAAGCTACTTTTACATTCTTTTGCAAATAAGATCTGTTAGAAGATGAACTATTAAAGCTGTTAGCATTTGCCTCTACTTGACTGTGTATGGCTTCCCTGGTGATTCAGATGGTAAAGAATCCACCTGCAATGCAGGAGACTCAGGTTCGATCCCTGGGTCAGGAAGATCCCCTGAAGAAGGGAATGGCTACTCACTAGTATTCTTGCCTATAAAATACCATGGACAGTGGAGCCTGGTGGGCTACAGTCCTTAGAGTTGCAAAGAGGCAGATACAACTGAAGTGACTTAGCATGCATGCATACATGACTGTGTATAAATTGTCTCAATACAGTAAAACCAAAATAAAAAATAAATAAAATAAATGCAATGTTAGTATAAGAATGTAGTTCCCTTAACCTTGATTTCAGACTTCTGTGTTTAGCAGAAGAGCCTCATTTTTCCTCATTGGTTGATTTTGTGATACATAAATGTAATGATTTTTAACTTGGAAAATAAATTCATATTAATAAAATATCCTTTTATTTGATTTATGCACTGGGGTCTGTATCAGAGTTTTGTCTATGAACGCATTCATCTGACTTGGAAAATTGTAAAGGCTGGTTCTTTGAGAAAGATGCAGTCACTGCTGCCTCCGAGCCCTGGTTCACCAGACCAAGAAACCATGCTGCAGCCTTGGCTTTTGAAGACTCCCCTGGAATCAAAAGTGGAGACTCATTGAATTAGACTGATCTTAACCAGCCACAACACAAAATCTTTGTAGAAGCTGTATGCTGACTTGATCAGAGGCATGAAGAAAAAGAACCTCAAAGTAAAAGGACCAGGTGGGATGCCTACTGAGACTCTAAGAATAACCACAAGGAAAAGTCTTCATGGTGAGAGGTTCTAAGACTTGGGATCATTATCAGATGAGGAGCCACAAGTGGCTTGTTGTCTTGCATAGCCATTCTGAGATTTTTAAGCTTCCATCAGTATTGGGCCAGGAGTCAAGGTTGAAGTCACCATTGCAGATACTTAAATCAACCTTTTAAATCAATGATCAGTTTTGTTTTTAGGTCTGAAAGCCAATATTCAATAGGAATAAGGGAGCCTCTGAAAGCTTTAGGGTTCAGTTCAGTTCAGTTCAGTCACTCAGTCGTGTCCGACTCTTTGCGACCCCATGAATCGCAGCACGCCAGGCCTCCCTGTCCATCACCAACTCCTGGAGTTCACTCAAACTCACGTCCATCGAGTCCGTGATGCCATCCAGCCATCTCATCCTCGGTCGTCCCCTTCTCCTCCTGCCCCCAATCCCACCCAGCATCAGAGTCTTTTCCAATGAATCAACTCTTCGCATGAGGTGGCCAAAGTACTGGAGTTTCAGCTTTAGCATCATTCCTTCCAAAGAAATCCCAGGGCTGATCTCCTTCAGAATGGACTGGTTGGATCTCCTTGATAAATCTTAAATCTTTGCAGTCTATCTGGCAGCTGTGTGAGCGATGGACTGAAAGGGAAAGGGTGCAGGCCGAAACCAGGGAGACCAGTTAGAAGATCACTTCAGGGGGACTTTCCTGGTGGTCCAGTGGTTAGGAGTCTGCCTGCCAATGCAGGGGACATGGGTTCAATCTCTGGTTTGGGGAGATACCACATGCCTCGGAGCACCTAAGCCTGTCTGCCACAACTACTGAGTCCATGTGCCCCAATTAAACACGGAAGCCCAAGTACTCTAGAGCTTGTGCTTTGCAACAAGAGGACCCACCGCAGTGAGACGCCTGTGCACAGTAACTAGAGAGTAGCCCCTACTCACAACAACTAGAGAAAGCGTGTGCAGCAACGAAGACCCAGCACAGCCTGAAATAAGATCAATCAATAAAGTTGTTTTTAAAAAAGGTCACTTCAGAAGTATAGCTGAGAGTGAATAGGGTCTAAACTAGGGGATAAGACAGTAGACATGGGGTGAGAAGATGGATGGGAGAAACGCTGAATGTGGGATTCGCTTGATAGCTGATTAGGACTGAGAGAGGAGAGTCAAAGATGAATGCTGAGGTTTCAAACAGAAGCCCCCAAGACCATGGCAGTCCTGTTCTTTAGATCTTAGACAAAGAGAGACTGGCAGATTTGGGAGGTGATGAGTTCAGTTTGGGATACACTGATTTCAAGTGTTTGTGCGTAAAAAAGTGGGAGAGACATCCAATCAACAGCTGGATTATATGGGTCTAGAGCTCAGGAGATTGTTCTGGGCTGGACATGGAGCTAGAGATTGGGGATTGATCCACTGAGAATCCACAAAGCTCCAAAATTCCTACTGCAAACTGTAAATAGTAGTATAATTAGATTCTCTACTCTCTGCTCAGTCACTCAGTCGTGTCTGATTCTGTGATTCCGCGGACTATAGCCCGCCAGGTTGCTCTGTCCATGGAATTTTCCAGGCAATAATACTGGAGTGGGTTGCCATTTCCTTCTCCAGGGGATCTTCCCTACCGAGGGACTGAACCAGCATCTCATGTCTCCTGCATTGGCAGGCAGATTCTTTACTGCTGGAGCCACCTGGGAAGCCCCATAATTAGATTATGCATTACTATTTTGATCAATACAAGTCAAAAGGCATAGCATACCAATTAATTTTTTTTGTTTGTTTCATTGTAAATGAAACAGTTTCTCGCAGTCTGTGCCAAATAGTGATTTATTACTTGAAGTAGTGGTTTTCCAGCTTAAATTATAGAGTGATTATGGCAGAACCTAGGTAGACCTTGCAAGACCCATGTCAGAGTCTTGACCTTGGAGAGCTGGGAAACCCTAAGAGGATCACAGCTGAAGATAATACAACTATATCCCAAATCTGCCACTGACTACAAGAGGCTTATGTTTCAGTAGCAGGAATATTTATCTAGTGCCAGAATGATGTGAATTACAAGCATCAGACAAAAATCCCGGTGCTGCTAAAGAAAACTAATTATTTTCTGAACAGAGTTGTTACTGTGATATGCTTACAAGTTGCAATCTGATAAATAATGGAACTTTGGAACCCAAATGGCATGTTATTCCAGCTCAAGTTTCTAATTTAACAATTAGCCCAAAGTTATACTTGGTAGCAGAGCTCAGTATTCAGGTCAGTCTACTGTGCTTCCCAAGACATCGTGTTTGATCTAATTCCATTGCTTTATTTTGTAATGAAATGGCAACCCACTCCAATATTGTTGCCTGAAAAATTCCACGGACAGAGGAGCATGGCGGGCTGCAGTCCATGGGGTCACCAAAGAGTCAGACACTACTGAGTGAGCACCCACGCACACATGCAGGGACAGTAGTCCTCCAAGTCAGTGATCCAGATAGCCGGCACTAGGGGCATTAGCCTTCTCTGTAACAGGGTGTATACATACCAAGCAGTGCTTGACCTGATGGGAGATGCAGTCATTCTATAGCCTTTTACCTTTGTGGATCAGCTTCTTTATTATTTCTTCTTGTATGCATTTGTATATACTACAGTTGAAGAGTGTAGATTATACAAATGATAGCTAAATCTGCAAGGAAATTATCTCTGTTAAAATGTCAAAGTACTAAAAATTAAGGGGTCTATGATGGAACGGTGGTGGCCACACGAAATGTGTGG
The DNA here is from genome assembly GCA_006410635.1 of Cephalophus harveyi. Classification (NCBI taxonomy): domain Eukaryota; kingdom Metazoa; phylum Chordata; class Mammalia; order Artiodactyla; family Bovidae; genus Cephalophus; species Cephalophus harveyi. The sequence continues at coordinate 383,973 of SJYT01053986.1, forward strand.
AAACTAAGCAGAGTAGCTCATCTCCCTCTTTTTTTTCCCCTGACATTTACTAAACGCCATTTATAACATCCTAGAAATGGTACTTACCTCAGAGGGGTGAAGGCAACTTAAGACAAACTTAAGTCAAGAGATGATCAATCTTTTTATTAAAGCAATGAGAATGCAATTTTGTCCAACTGAAAGAGATTGGCTTTTAATAAGAGTGACACTAAGTTAGAAGCCATCAAATAATACACTTTCACAATTAAAATATTTGGAAAGATCACAGTTACTTTTTCAAATAGTGTGTCTCAATTTTTATCACAAGCCTCAACTGTGTAATACTGAGTCTTCATAATCCAGAAGAGGTTTTAAAACAGGTACTAGATTATGTGATACTTAATATTTCAAACTTTTTTCAGATTTTAAAAAACAATATGTAATCATTGTAGAACATTAAAAAAAGTATAGGAAAGGGACTTCCCTGGCTGTCCAATGGTTAGAACTCTGCACTTCCAATGCAGGGTGGGTGCGGTTCGATCCCTGAAAAATTCCCAGATCCTACATGCTCGACCAAGAGAAAAGAAATAGAGGAAAGTGTGAGAAAGAAAACAAAACTCATTTCCTATCCCAGCCCCTTTTGTGGTGCCTGTTATTAATGAAATGCACATATGATTAGTTTAAAAAACATTAAAATTGAAGTTCATGAAGTAAAACTATGGGACAGATTGATATCACTTGGCTTTTAGGAGTTCAAATATCATCTCTCCTAGACAGATAGGAAGGGAGCAGCGTGGCTCAGAGCTCCGCAGGAGCTGCTTATCAGCAGGGTGACCTGGAGGGCCTGCCAGCTGGTAGGACACATTGTCATTGCTGAGGTCATCATGGTAGCAGAGCAGGCTGGTTCTGGACCAGATCTCATCCTGCCTCTGTCCTCCTGGCTCACCTTTAAGTTAGTCAGTTGACATCTACTTATTAGGCTGAACTGAGCTAGGCATTCATAGAGAGGACAAGAGAAGCCATCAAAATAGGGCAGGTTCCATGGCTTAATGGAGATTAGAGACTACTGGGAATGATCGGGTGAAGTCGCTCAGTCATGTCCCACTCTTTGCGATCCCATGGACTGTAGTCGAGCAGGCTTCTCTGTCCATGGGAATTTCCAGGCAAGAGTACTGGAGTGGGTTGCCATTTCCTTTCTCCAGGGGATCTTCCTGATCCAGGGATCGAACCCAGGTCTCCTGCATTGCAGGCAGACGCTTTACCCTCTGAGCCACCAGGGAAGCCCCACTGAGAATGATAAGCATTACATAATTCTGCCAAGAAACAGAGCTGTGGCATTGGTGCACTTCTGTGGTTTCTGTTCTGAGCATTCTCCTTTTTATGTGATTAAAATACTGAGAGATATATTTTCCCTACATAATGTCACATACAGGATATTCCTATGCACATAATACCTTTATTCATATATATTGTTGTTTAGTTGCTAAGTTGTGTCTGACTCTTTGCGACGCTATGGACTGTAGCCCGCCAGGCTCCTCTGTCCATGGGATTCCCCAGGCAAGAAAGAATACTGGAGTGGGTTGCCATTTCCTCCTTCAGGGGAATCTTCCCAACCCAGGGATGGGGTAGTATATGCAAACCACCCATATGGCACTTTCTGGGAGATTTAAGTGGTTGATAATGGAAATTTTGATTCTACTCTTTTCACTTCATATGCTGATTTTAGACCCTCACCCCTGGGTGAGCTGATCTGTGATAAGGATCAGGAGGGAGGCCCACAAAGTGCTAAGAGATAACCCAAGAACTGTTTAGATGGGAAAGCAGCAGACACTCACAGCTTCCACCCTTTCCCAGAGACCCTGTTTGGGTCAATACGAAGATCAAGAACAATTATAAAAAGAAATATAGCTCCCAGGCAGCAGTTCAACTTTGCCGAAAAAGAAGGTAGGAATGGAAAACTGAGGGGCTGTCTCAGGCAGTGGTTCTAGTTCAGAAATGCTCAAGCCCGTCCTTCTCACAGAGCAGCCCTTTGTTTCACGTTTGATTTTTTCTATATGAACAATTCCCATTCTTGTGCTCAGATGCAACAATCCAGCATTCATTGTCATGATAAAAATAGAAAATGACAGGCATTGATTTTTCACAGTAATTCACCCTACGTCTGTTTTCTGATTTCTTGAGCATATACAGGCCAAATAGGCAGGACAGAAATATGGAAGAGAATGCCTCATACATTTGATGGGAGACAGTTGTTATCCCAGGAAGGTGTGATGAAGGACACTGTATTTGAGAGGGATTTTTTTTTTCCATTGCAAATTTAACCTTCCCTACTTAACAGGTAGTTCTTGTGTAGGAACTGTCTGCTCAGTTGAGTTCAGTTCAGTCGCTCAGTCGTGTCCGACTCTTTGCGACCCCATGAATCGCAGCACGCCAGGCCTCCCTGTTCATTACCATCTCTCGGAGTTCACTCAGACTCACGTCCATCGAGTCCGTGACGCCATCCAGCCATCTCATCCTCGGTCGTCCCCTTCTCCTCCTGCCCCCAATCCCTCCCAGAATCAGAGTCTTTTCCAATGAGTCAACTCTTCGCATGAGGTGGCCAAAGTACTGGAGTTTCAGCTTTAGCATCATTGCTTCCAAAGAAATCCCAGGGCTGATCTTCTTCAGAATGGACTGGTTGGATCTCCTTGCAGTCCAAGGGACTCTCAAGAGTCTTCTCCAACATCACAGTTCAAAAGCATCAATTCGTCGGTGCTCAGCCTTCTTCACAGTCCAACTCTCACATCCATACATGACCACAGGAAAAACCATAGCCTTGACTAGATGGACCTTAGTCCGCAAAGTAATGTTTCTGCTTTTGAAAATGCTATCTAGGTTGGACATAACTTTTCTTCCAAGGAGTAAGCGTCTTCTAATTTCATGGCTGCAGTCACCATCTGCAGTGATTTTGGAGCCCAAAAAAATAAAGTCTGACACTGTTTCCACTGTTTCCCCATCTATTTCCCATGAAGTGATGGGACCAGATGCCATGATCTTCGTTTTCTTAATGTTGAGCTTTAAGCCAACTTTTTCACTCAGTTCGATCCCTGAAAAATTCCCAGATCCTACATGCTCGACCAAGAGAAAAGAAATAGAGGAAAGTGTGAGAAAGAAAACAAAACTCATTTCCTATCCCAGCCCCTTTTGTGGTGCCTGTTATTAATGAAATGCACATATGATTAGTTTAAAAAACATTAAAATTGAAGTTCATGAAGTAAAACTATGGGACAGATTGATATCACTTGGCTTTTAGGAGTTCAAATATCATCTCTCCTAGACAGATAGGAAGGGAGCAGCGTGGCTCAGAGCTCCGCAGGAGCTGCTTATCAGCAGGGTGACCTGGAGGGCCTGCCAGCTGGTAGGACACATTGTCATTGCTGAGGTCATCATGGTAGCAGAGCAGGCTGGTTCTGGACCAGATCTCATCCTGCCTCTGTCCTCCTGGCTCACCTTTAAGTTAGTCAGTTGACATCTACTTATTAGGCTGAACTGAGCTAGGCATTCATAGAGAGGACAAGAGAAGCCATCAAAATAGGGCAGGTTCCATGGCTTAATGGAGATTAGAGACTACTGGGAATGATCGGGTGAAGTCGCTCAGTCATGTCCCACTCTTTGCGATCCCATGGACTGTAGTCGAGCAGGCTTCTCTGTCCATGGGAATTTCCAGGCAAGAGTACTGGAGTGGGTTGCCATTTCCTTTCTCCAGGGGATCTTCCTGATCCAGGGATCGAACCCAGGTCTCCTGCATTGCAGGCAGACGCTTTACCCTCTGAGCCACCAGGGAAGCCCCACTGAGAATGATAAGCATTACATAATTCTGCCAAGAAACAGAGCTGTGGCATTGGTGCACTTCTGTGGTTTCTGTTCTGAGCATTCTCCTTTTTATGTGATTAAAATACTGAGAGATATATTTTCCCTACATAATGTCACATACAGGATATTCCTATGCACATAATACCTTTATTCATATATATTGTTGTTTAGTTGCTAAGTTGTGTCTGACTCTTTGCGACGCTATGGACTGTAGCCCGCCAGGCTCCTCTGTCCATGGGATTCCCCAGGCAAGAAAGAATACTGGAGTGGGTTGCCATTTCCTCCTTCAGGGGAATCTTCCCAACCCAGGGATGGGGTAGTATATGCAAACCACCCATATGGCACTTTCTGGGAGATTTAAGTGGTTGATAATGGAAATTTTGATTCTACTCTTTTCACTTCATATGCTGATTTTAGACCCTCACCCCTGGGTGAGCTGATCTGTGATAAGGATCAGGAGGGAGGCCCACAAAGTGCTAAGAGATAACCCAAGAACTGTTTAGATGGGAAAGCAGCAGACACTCACAGCTTCCACCCTTTCCCAGAGACCCTGTTTGGGTCAATACGAAGATCAAGAACAATTATAAAAAGAAATATAGCTCCCAGGCAGCAGTTCAACTTTGCCGAAAAAGAAGGTAGGAATGGAAAACTGAGGGGCTGTCTCAGGCAGTGGTTCTAGTTCAGAAATGCTCAAGCCCGTCCTTCTCACAGAGCAGCCCTTTGTTTCACGTTTGATTTTTTCTATATGAACAATTCCCATTCTTGTGCTCAGATGCAACAATCCAGCATTCATTGTCATGATAAAAATAGAAAATGACAGGCATTGATTTTTCACAGTAATTCACCCTACGTCTGTTTTCTGATTTCTTGAGCATATACAGGCCAAATAGGCAGGACAGAAATATGGAAGAGAATGCCTCATACATTTGATGGGAGACAGTTGTTATCCCAGGAAGGTGTGATGAAGGACACTGTATTTGAGAGGGATTTTTTTTTTCCATTGCAAATTTAACCTTCCCTACTTAACAGGTAGTTCTTGTGTAGGAACTGTCTGCTCAGTTGAGTTCAGTTCAGTCGCTCAGTCGTGTCCGACTCTTTGCGACCCCATGAATCGCAGCACGCCAGGCCTCCCTGTTCATTACCATCTCTCGGAGTTCACTCAGACTCACTCTCCTTTGCCTTTAGCTTCTCTTCTTTTCTCAACTATTTGTAAGACTCCCTCAGACAGCCGTTTTGCTTTTTTGCATTTCTTTTCCATGGGGATGATCTTGATCACTGCCTCCTGCACAAGGTCATGAACCTCCGTCCATAGTTCATCAAGCACTCTGTCTGTCAGATCTAATCCCTTGAATCTATTTGTCACTTCCACTGTATAATTGTAAGGGATTTGATTTAGGTCATACCTGAATGGTCTAGTGGTTTTACTACTTTCTTCGATTTGAGTCTGAATTTGGCAATAAGGAGTTCATGATCCGAGCCATGGTCAGCTCCCAGTCTTGTTTTTGCTGACTGTATAGAGCTTCTCCATCTTTGACTGTAAATAATATAATCAATCTGATTTCGCTATTGACCATCTGGTGATGTCCATGTGTAGAGTCTTCTCTTGTGTTGTTGGAAGAGGGTGTTTGCCATGACCAGTGCATTCTTTTGGCAAAACTCTGTTAGCCTTTGCCTTGCTTCATTTTGTACTCCAAGGCCAAACTTGCCTGTTACTCCAGGTGTTTCTTGATTTCCTACTTTTGCATTCCAATCCCCTATAGTGAAAAGGGCATCTTTTTTGAGTGTTAGTTCTAGAAGGTCTTGTAGATCTTCATAGAACCATTCAACTTCAGCTTCTTCAGCATTACTGGTCGGGGCATACACTTCAGTATTCTTGCCTTGGGAACACCATGAACAGTATGAAAAGGCAAAAAGATAGGACACTGAAAGATGAATTCTCCAGGTCAGTAGGTGCCCAATATTTTACTGGAGATCGGTGGAGAAATAACTACAGAAAGAATGAAGAGATGAAACCAAAGCAAAAACAACACCCAGTTGTGGATGTGACTGGTGATGGAAGTAAATTCTGTTGCTGTAAAGAGCAATATTGCATAGGAACCTGGAAAGTTACTTCCACGTTTCAAGGCAAATTGGAAGTGGTCAAACAGGAGATGGCAAGAGTGAACATAGATGTTTTAGGAATCAGTGAACTAAAATGGACTCGAATGGGTGAATTTAACTCAGGTGACCATTATATCTACTACTGTGGGCAAGAATCCCTTAGAAGCAATGGAGTAGCCATCATGGTCAACAGAAGAGTCCGAAATGCAGAACTTTTGGATGCAATCTCAAAAACGACAGAATGATCTCTGTTCGCTTCCAAGGCAAACCATTCAATATCACAGTAAGGATACTGGAGTGGGTTGCCGTTTCCTTCTGCAGGGGATCTTTCTGACCCAGGGATCAAACTCGGGTCTCCCACACTGCAGGCAGACTCTTTCCTGTCTGAGCCACCAAGTGCTAGATACTAGGCAGGCAAAAGTGCTGGTCCAGGCCCTCATGGGGCTTTCATTTATTTCCATAAGGGTTCCCTGGTTCCCCCTTCTGCCCCTTCTGCTGTGATGTGGGCACATCTCTGTCACCTCACTTGTCTCACTGTAGACTGATACATCCTGGTTTACCCATGTATTTCTTCTGTTATCCTATGAGCTCCTCAAAAACAGAGGGCATTTCCTCTGGACAGAGGACATCATTGGTATCTATGATGCCTGCCTTGCACATAGTCTGTTATTTCATGAATGTTTATAGTCTGTTATAGATCTATTGGGCTTCCCTGGTGGCTCAGCTGGTAAAGAATTTGTCTTCAATGTGGGAGACCTGGGTTCATTCCCTGGGTTGGGAAGATCCCCTGGAGTACCCACTCCAGTATTCTGGCCTGGAGAATTCCATGAACTGTATAGTTCATGAAGTCGCAAAGAGTCAGACATGACTGAGCGACTTTCACTAATGGATCTATTAATAAATGGTGGTTAATGTTGGCCCTGGAACCATGGACTCTCAGTCCAGACACATAAATTAGGCTGTGATATGTAAGACTGGGATAGTCTATCCCCTTTTTCCACGTGAGGAACTTGAGCCCCAATGATGTGCTATGTGAATTTAGGCAAAGCAGGTTATCATTCTGTGTCTCGGTATTTCCAACTGCAAAATGGAGATAAAAGAGTTTTAGAACTGAAAGAAATTTCTCCTTGTCCAAAACTTCATTTAAGAAGTGAATAAAATGACACCCAGAAAGGTTGCCTGTGTGCATGCTCAGCTGTGTGACTCTTTGTGACCCCATAGACTAGCCCGCCAGGCTCCTCTGTTCATGGGGTTTTCCAGGTAAGAATACTGGAGTGAGTTACATGTCCTCCTCCAGGGGATCTTTCCGACCCAAGGATCAAACCTGGGCCTCCTAAGTCTCCTGCATTGACAGGCAGATTCTTTACTATTGTGCCACCTGGGAAGCCCTCCAAAGGTTAAGCAACTCATCTAAAAGGAAATTAGTAGAGGATTTGCTGACATTTGTAATAATTCTCTTTTCACAATCCCCTTGTTCTTTCTCTCTGTGAGCTTTAGTAGTATCACAAAATTGCTGTAAAGTCACAGGGAAAGAATAGAGATGGACGCTGTGGTTGAAGCACAAATGCTAACACTTTGGAAAAAACATTGCCATTGTCTACTAAAGATGCACATCCTCTAGGAATTCCCTGTGGTCCAGTGGTTAGAACGCTGCTTCCATTGCAGGGACCCATGCTAGACCCCTAGTCAGGGAACTAAGATCCTGCAAGCTGGGAGGTGTGGTCAAAAAGAACCACCACATGACTTACGACCCAGCAGTTCAACTCTTAGCCATATACTCTACAATTCTTGCACAGGTACATAAAGAGGCATGCACTGGAATGTTCAGAGAAGCTGTACCAATATAGTGAAAAAAAGAGAGAGAGAGAAACAACCTCAATATCCATTGAAAAGATGGATCAATAAATTGGAACATTTGTATAAACTAGAGTATGATACAGCAAAGAAAACAAATCTCATTAAGATAATATTGAGTGAAAAAGCAAAAGGACTAATTAATATCATCTACAGAAAGTTTGTTTATAAGCAAAGCTAAGCAATATATGGTTTTGTTGTTTAGTCGCTACGTCATGTCTGACTCTTTGCGACCCCATGGACTGTAGCTCACCAGGCTCCTCTGTCCATGGGATTCTCCAGGCAAGAATATGGAGTGGGTTGCCTTTTCCTTCTCCCAAGGATCTTCCCAACCCAGGAATCGAACCTGCATCTCCTACATTGTATTGTATTACAGGAGGTTTCTTTACCATTGAGCCAATATGTAGTGAAGCAATGAATAAAAATGAGATTGACAATTACAAAGTGCTGAAGGGCCTAGTGTAATATCAATATTCAGCCCAAACCAAATATCACCATTTTAGAATGAACTTGTGAGATATAAGAAAAAACCTGCAGTTTCATTTTAAAAATTAATTCTTGCTATATGTCCAGTAGCTATCATTTTAGAATTAAAAATGTATTTTTACATCCAGAACCAGAACATTTTTTTTAAACACTGTCAACTTCTGTGAACACTGAGCTGCACATTTTTGAAACTAAATAGATATCACTGTCCACCAAGGTCAGTGCAAAGACATTTTTAAGGTGACTCTACTTTGTTTAGTATTTTCTTCTTTACTATACTCTTTTCTGGCTTCCCAGGCACTAGTGGTAAAGAACCCGCCTGCCAATGGAGGAGATGCAAGAGATGTGAGTTCAATCCCTGGGTCAGGAAGATCCCCTGGAGAAGAAAATGGCAACCCACTCCAGTATTCTTGCCTGGAAAATTCCATGGACAGAGGAACCTGGCGGGCTATAGTCCATGGGGTCACAAAAAGTCAGACATGACTGAGTGACTGAGCACATACTCTTTATATTCACTTTTACCTGGAGGATTGAAGATGCTTTGTCGCAGATGATTTGGGAATTTTTTCTTATGAAATTTTGAGGTGATAATGTTGATATGTCATTGTTAATTCAAACTCAGAAAATGTAAAGCATTCTCAAACAGAACTTTTTCTTGAAAGGCTTATGGCCTGAATGGAGTTAGATACCTGAAAATAAAATTTAGTCCTTGAAGCTTATTTTGTTTCATGTTAGAAATACAATTACACCAAACAATTCAAAAATATTAGAATTATATGATCTAACCTATACTACTTGACCTTGAATTATTTTTATAGCATTCATTAGTTTAAAAGATGTGTATAAGAGACAGTACCTGAATGGTCTAGTGGTTTTACTACTTTCTTCGATTTGAGTCTGAATTTGGCAATAAGGAGTTCATGATCCGAGCCATGGTCAGCTCCCAGTCTT
>SJYT01053986.1:393253-406855 GCA_006410635.1 Cephalophus harveyi
TTCATTAGTTTAAAAAGTATATAATTTTCTTCATAGACTAATTTAATCAACATACTTTTTTAATATTCATATTCTTTATCTATTCCCCTGTTTAATTATTTGATGTTCATAATCATTGTACATAAACTTAGCAGCTCATTTATATAACCATCATTTATAGTGCAGTATTTTGTTCTTAGGATAGTAAGGGAATTGTCAGTGCACATATCATCTAGAATGCCTACCTATATTTGAAACAATGTTTTGATACTCATAATACTCCCAAATACTGAGCCTTGGTCATGTGCAAGTACAGAAAAACAAAAATGGTGTTGATGTGAGCATTGTCTATTCAGCCTTCCAAGGATCTGGACCAAAACCAAAACCAAATAACAGATTTTCCCCAATACAGACTCCAAAACCAGACTTCCAGCATCTCTGCTAGAGAGCAGGTTCCCCGGTGTTGTGAGGATGCTTTCTAATTTACATCTACGTTAAAGAGAATTCTTTAAAGGTATCCAATATTTAATAATTAAAAATTACAATGATCTGAAAGCATTTTGAAAAAAAGAGTATCATGTAAGGATAATTCAAGTTGTAATCCTTGCCTCCTTCTCCCTTTTGTTCTTCATATGTCTCAGCCAGTTTGTTTTTCAAGAGCCCCATCCACTATGACCTCTCGAATTCAGCACTTGAGTGCCCCTATGACAGGATGTCTAGCCCTGGCAGCAGGTGCCCCACGTAGCAGCTTTCACACTCAGGCTATGCTCTGGCGAAGGCTTGCCCAGTGCTTCTTTGGGTACCATATATACCCCTGGCAGACATTCAGGTAGGCATGTGGATGTTAACAGACCCTCCCTCAGTACAAATTATTCCTGAGAAGATTTAATGAGCTAAGCGTGTTACCATTTAATAGCTTAAGCACCATTTACATTTACTGTGAACTCCCTGGAGGTAAAAGATATTTATGCAGGAATTAGTTGATTGCCTTTAGGAAAAGTATTAATGTATACCTGCTCATGTTTATGGACCCAGAGACAGCAAAAGTCAATTCTGTGAGGCAACCAAGGACATACCACATAATGATCCCCTCCCTCCTTCTTTGTTTTTGCTTTGTAATTAGGGGGTTATGATAAGAGAAGCTCTCTTTTAGTGGGAGATCAATTATTTTGCAACTGATAAGTAAAAAGGGGACTTCACTATGGTTCAAAAATTTTGCTGTAACCATTCAATAATAGGAAGGGGCTACCATGAATATTTTATTGGTATTATTAGAGGGGGTAGAAATAGAAATGTTATTAATAGGTATTATTAGAACAATGGGGGACAGGCAATTTGTTGGATTACAAAGATGGTAGCATTTGGTGGCATAAAAACATGGGTGTTGAACTCAAGTGACACTGCTGTTCAGTCATGGTTCAGCCATGTAACCAGCTGTGGGAACCAGGACAAGTTGCATCGTGTCTCTGAGCCTCCATTTTTACTTCTATAACGTGAGGGTGAGAGTAGGGCCTATTTCACAGTGTTGTTAAGAGGACCAGATGAGCTAAGGCCCATAAAGTGCTTAGCACATTGCCTGGCACAAATGTGCTCAATAAACATTATAAATAGCTTTTTATTATTATAGACACTAAGTTATTATCATTACCTGTAAGCTTTATTTATGGCTGCTTCCCTGGTGGCTCAGAGGTTAAAGCGTCTGCCTCCAATGCGGGAGACCCAGGTTCGATCCCTGGGTCGGGAAGATGCCCTGGAGAAGGAAATGGCAACCCACTCCAGTATTCTTGCCTGGAGAACCCCATGGACGGAGAAGCCTAGTAGGTTACAGTCCACGGGGTCGCAAAGAGTCGGACACGACTGAGCGACTTCACCTCACCTATGATATTTATTACTATCTGTCTTATATCAGAGTTATTTACATTAAGGCTAAACTACTGAGCAAAACTTCCTGGGGGAAAATTGCTTGCTGATTCATACACCAAGCACTATAGAGTCTAGCATGCTGAAGCAGCACTAAACCACAGTAGCTATCAAACACTTTTAATACATACAGACATGACTGAATTTAGAAAGTTTAACAAGACACACCTTACTATGTACAATGCACTCTGATATTTATTTTTCCATTCTATTTCATTCCACTAAAAACTAGTCTCATCTTGACCTGCCAAATTCACTACTGGGTCTGTCCTATGGGTTGGAAATCCCTGGGCTAGACCACGAAGCAGGCCTGAACCTTCCCACCAAGGGTGGTGGTGTGGTTAGTTAGGAGTGAACAGGAAGGCTGGGCAAGGACCAAATGCCAGCTACTTTCAGGACTAGTAATAGCAGAGATGAGGCAGATCAAGAGCACAAGGGATGGGGAGGAGAGGGCCTTGATTCAGAAATACTGAGTTCTAAAGGTAATAGCATCAAGTTCAGAGCTGGGTCATTCTAGCAGTCTTAATGAAAAACAAAGAAAGGGGGAAAATAGAAACAAGGATCAACTGCCTGGAAATGAGGCTGGCAGTACAGAAGGCCAGGTGGGCGTTGGTATCTCTCCTATTCCAGGAACTCTCCTTTTTTCCACATTTTTCTTTTCCTGTCAAAAATAACTTGGGTGTGTTTTTAAGTTTAAAGACTATGAAGTGTACACACATACACCACCTAACTTTAAAAAATCCTGTTTAATTGCCTTGTCTTGACTCAGTGGATTCAATAATTCTCCCCCTTCCTTCCTGCTTTTTCCATTAGCTTAAGCTCCATATTTTTTTCTGTCTTATTTGCCTTTAAGCACGGTTTTGGTCTAAGAACTTTTGCTTCCACAGCCTCATAACTGTTTCAAGGCCCAGACCATTTTACAATGTTATCTGCAGTCTTATGGTTTCAATTTATTTTTTCTTCCATTTGATCCTCTGCACAGCAAGTGAGATTTAGTCATTCTTTCATTCATTGAGTCTAGCAATTTGTTGAACATTTATTACATGCCAGACACATACTACCTGCTGCTCAGGGAGCCGTGATCAAAAACAAGTTCCTTACTGTTACAGAGCTCATAGTCAGGTAGGGGATGTAGACACTAATCCTATAATCACACAAAGAAATAAAAACAGCCACTGTGATATATGCAGTACAGGATAGGTATGTGACAATTTGAGAGCATTCGGAAATGATCAGTCAAGGAAAAGTTCTTTGGGGAACTAAGGTTTGAGCTGAGAACTGCAGAATGGGGAGTGGTTAGGAAAAAGGTTCGGCAGCATCCAGGCAGGTAGAACATGGCCTTGGGGTGAGAGGGAGCAAGTTGAGTGAAAGGAACTAAGAGAAGGCCAGTGGGGTAGCAGGAAGTTTCTAGAAAAGCATAGTCGGAAATGGTTCTGGATTCATGCTGTGGAAATTCACGCACTACTTTCTCTAGTCTGTGTTAGGGAGTGTTTTTTTTTTTTTTTTTTAAGAAGAATATTTTATTATTAAATTGTTTATTCTCCTGCAAGGCTGTTGCTTCACTGTATAAAAATAGCACCAGCAAACACAGCAAAATTAAGATAGTACTATTCTTCATTGGACACTGTACAGCTAACAAACTTTTCTCCACTGGCAGTTATTTCTAGTGGGAAGATAATTTTGACCCAAATCCAAGGATAGCTGTAAGCAAGTTACAATGTCATATAAGGTTTAAGATAACCATGTTATCCTTGAATTACATAATTTTTGTAGTTTTACCAGAGATAATTTCAGGAATTCTGAATATTATAACTGGAGCCTAGCGTAAAAATCACAGGATGCTGTGGAAAAGATGCACAGTGTTTATCTGAAGTCATTAGAAAGTTAAGGGGTATTTTCTTCAGGAAACATTGTTATAAGTAGCTTCTTTCGCTAAAAGTTGCATTTTAAATATCTATCCACCACTAATTTAAGATAACTATGCTAGATTATGGAGAAGGCAATGGCACCCCACTCCAGTACTCTTGCCTGGAAAATCCCATGGACAGAGGAGTCTGGTATGCTGCAGTCCATGGGGTCGCTAAGAGTCCGGCACGACTGAGCGACTTTACTTTCACTTTTCACTTTCATGCATTGGAGAAGGAAATGGCAACCCACTCCAGTGTTCTTCCCTGGAGAATCCCAGGGACGGGGGAGCCTGGTGGGCTGCCGTCTATGGGATCGCACAGAGTCGGACACGACTGAAGCGACTTAGCAGCAGTAGCATGCTAGATTAAGTTGTTTCAAAGTAGTTTATTTAGGGGTTCCATTCTCACTCCTCAATGGATTTTATGTATTTCTCATAATGCTTCTTCACTCATTAGTTCATCTAGTTCTGAAGGGTTACTGAATGTCATCTTGATCAGCCAACCACTATCTTCATAACAAGACTTGTTGACAAGTCCTGGATTTTCTGCTAGAGCTTTATTAATTTCAGTTACTTCTGATAGAGGAGAATAGAGTTCACTAGCAGCTTTCACACTTTCCAAAGCACCAAACTCCTCTTGTTTGTTCAACTTTGTCCCAACTTCAGGCAGATTACAGTAAACAACATCTCCCAAAGCTTCCTGTGCAAAATTGCTGATTCCAATTGTTCCAACACCATTTTCTGTAGTTACCCATTCGTGTTTTTCTGTGAATTTCCGCACCGACAGCAGAGCAGGGCCGGTGCCCAGCGCCCGGACGGCACCCGCCCGCAGTCCCCAGGGCCGCAGCGAGCAGGGCGCGCAGGCTGCCGACCGCGGCCCGCACGCTCCGCACCGCGCGCAGCGCCATGTTCGCCCGGGTGCAGAGGGTCTCCGCGCGCACCTAGGGCACCCCAGCCGGCGGGGGCTGTTAGGGAGTTTTGACGTTATCCTAAGGGCGATGGCAATCCATTAGACTATTCTTTGGGTCCTTGTGTGTGGTGGTGGTGGGGAGGATGTAACCATATTTATTTCAGAAAATGCCACTTTGGCTACAGCATGGAGAATGAACTGGTGTCTGGTTAAGTGTGACTATAGATAAAATTTAAAAGCTATCACTTACTTTGTATTAAGCACTGTTGTAAAGGGTTTCTCTACACTTTGTCATTGAATCTTCACAACCCTATGTGAATGGAGTGGCTACAGTTATTATCCCCACTTAACTTAACCTGTGAAAAAAACTGAAGCTCAGACAAGTGAAGAGACTTGCCCAAGATGGCATAGTTGGGATGTGGCAGAGCTGGGATTCTATCCCATCAGGCTATTAAGCTCCCTCACCTATTTCTTTCCTCCTCCCAGCCCTCCCTTCTGGCAGCCACCGCTGGTTCTCTCTATCTATGACTCTGTTTCTGTTTTGTTATGTTTGTTCATTTGTTTTTCGCATTCCACATTTAAGTGAAATCATACAGCATTTGTCTTTGTCTGATATTTCACCTAGCATAATACCCTCTAGGTCCTTCCATGTTGTTGCAAATAGCAAGATTTCATTTTTATGGCTGAGTATGGTTTTTCCAGTGGTCATGTATGGATGGATGTGAGAGTTGGACTGTGAAGACAGCTGAGCACCAAAGAATTGATGCTTTTGAACTGTGGTGTTGGAGAAGACTCTTGAGAGTCCCTCTGACTGCAAGGAGATCCAACCAGTCCTTTCTGAAGGAGATCAACCCTGGGATTTCTTTGGAAGGAATGATGCTAAAGCTGAAACTCCAGTACTTTGGCCACCTCATACGAAGAGTTGACTCGATGGAAAAGACTCTGATGCTGGGAGGGATTGGGGGCAGGAGGAGAAGGGGACGACCGAGGATGAGATGGCAGGATGCCATCACGGACTCGATGGACGTGAGTCTGAGTGAAATCCGGGAGTTGGTGATGGACAGGGAGGCCTGGCATGCTGTGATTCATGGGGTCGCAAAGAGTCGGACTCGACTGAGTGACTGAACTGAACTGAATATTCCATTGCATATACATCACATATTCTTTATCCATCCATCTGTTGATGGGCGCTTCCATATATTGGCAATTGTAAATAATGCTGCTATGAATATAGGGGTGCGTGTATCTTTTCTAATTAGTGTTTTTGTTTTCTTCAGGTAGAGCCGCCTGATAGTTTTGAATGAAATTGCCATCAGAAGTTGCCTATTTCATAAACTTGTTGTTTTTCTTCCTCCAAGTCAGGGGTTACTTGGCCTTCCACCTGCAGACTCAGTCCCACCTGAGTCCCCAGACCTCCTGATTTTAGACAAGAAAAAGCCAGGCCACTCCTGGCTGGAGAATGCCATGGACAGGGGAGCCTGGTGGGCTGCAGTCCATGCGGTTGCAAAGAGTCAGACACGACTGAGTGATTGAACAACAAGCCAGGCAGTTCCAGCCTAGCCATCTGGTTTTCAGTATTAAAATATCAATGTTGCCTTTACTTGCTTCCCATTTCTGAAACCTGGGCTTTTTGGCTTTCTGCCATGTATCTGAGTCCTTGTCTTGGCCAAGTGAAACAATGGCTATGAAACTGTTTTGGAAATGATAGTGCTTAATATATGTACCTAGCATAGGGTGTGAGTACACAATAGATTTTCAGTAAATAGTAGCTACTGCTACCTGGATCATGGCTTGGTTATTGCAAGTCAACCAAGCAAAGTCACAAGGAGCAGAGTTCAACTGCAGTATCTTTTCAAGAAGTGACAAACCCTCTCCTCCAGAGAGCCTTCTTGTCCTGCTCTTGACAGGGTGTTGCTCTCTCTGATTTTCCACTGACTAGTCTGTGCGTCTTCCCAACCTGCTTCATAAGGTGGAGGGTGGAATATTCAAAAAGAGCCTGGATTCTGGAATCAGTTCTGCTTTTGAATTCTGACTGCATGACCTTAGGAAAGATACTTAACCATTCTTCAGTTTCATCATCTGTGAAATCATAAATACTTCATACCCCTTGGCAATTGAATTAAGCAAAGTACATAAGGGTATTGGTATTCAGTGAGCATGAGCTTCTCTCTCTTTCTTTCCTTCCTTCTTCCATGTACCTCTTCAAAACTGGTCCAGTTTGGTCTTGGGCTGTCAGACTCTGAAGCAGCCCTTGTTTAACTGTTATTAATAAAAATGCCCCATGACTTTCTCAATGGCATGCCCTAAACTTTGGTCTGGTTTATTCTTGTGCATGCTAATATGACACATTCTGACCACCAGGGTGGTGTGTACCTAATTACTGCTTGACTGGCTCAGTTAATATTAACTGAGAATTTACTTTGTGAAAGGTACCATAGGAAATATTAATCCACCTCCTTCCTGACTCCTTACATTGGGCTGACTTACCTGCCCTTCTTTTCAACACATCCCTGTGGGCCTCTCTGAAGCTGCCCCCAGTAGTTAGCAGGCATTCTAATCAATTGATGTGCCTTCTCTTGCCCCTAATTAGTCTTGATTTGATTTTACTTTATCTTGTTTTCCTGTTTCTCTCCTTGACTGTGTACTCTGATTTTGATCATTCCCATCTCTGTTCCTTCCAGGACTTGATCTTTTCCCTGACTTTCCCTTTGGCACTTGGACTTTGGCTGACTGGCAGCCTTTCTGGCTCAGCTCCTCATTTTGGGCCTGGGGTTTCCTGTTGCCTCCGGTGACAGTACTTCCCTCTTGATCCAGTTTTCCTGTCCAATGGGTTTCTAATGCTTGCTCAAATCTGAATTATGTCTAGATAAGTCAATCTTGGTGGCTCAGGGTGAGGATAGGGTGAGAGCAGCTAACCAATACAAATTACGTGACTTGTCTTGCTGTCCACAGGGAACACACACACACACACACACACACACACACACACACACTGAGCAAGGAATGACTGGGAGGTATCTAGCATGCACTCATTATATGCATAATACCAACCAACAAACTCGACGCATCTGAAAACGAAAATCCCAACACCAGAGAACAGTGGATCTGGCAGCCTGGCCCACCAAGGCCAAGTTGGCCTGGGGCGGTAAAATTGTCTTCTGGTGTTTTTAAAAATATACATCAGTATATCTTTCAGAGGTGCCTGATTTACAGGCAAGGAAGACACTCTTAGAAGACCTGGTTTTGAAACAGGAGGAAAGGGAGCAGGGTACAACCTCTAAAAGAATGATATAGCCCTTGAGGATAAGACATAGACATAAACTGTTTAGAACCAACTAGGACCAAAATGGCGGAAGATTCTACTTCCAGTTGTCCTTGAGCCTCATTATAGCTCTCTGTAATATATTAGCACCTAAATGATATACCTACAGGTGCCATGGCAGTCCTGAGGCTAACCATAGAAGGTCAAAAGTGGACAGTGGCCCAGTTCTTGGAAATTTCTGCCCCTTCCCCCAAATAGAATAATCCTCCCACTCATTAGCCTATGAAATTAACCAGCCCATACAAACTAACCACCCCATATTTGGGAGCCTCTTACCTTCTGAGATGGCCCACATACTGTCTGTGGAGTGTTTCTCCCAAGGTCATTCTTGCCTTTGAGACGGACCTCATTCTGTCTATGGAACGTGTATCTCTCTAAATAAATCCACTTCTTACTTGTAACTTTGTCTTTCATTGAATTCTTTCTGTGATGAGACATAAAAAACCCGAGCTTCATTAAGTCCTGAGACCAGATGTATGATCTCAATTAAGAGATAGTGGGTTTGGACTTCCCTGGTGGTCCAGTGGTTAAGTCTCCATTCTCCCAGTGCAAAGGGCACAGGTTTGATCCTTGGTCAGGGAACTAAGATCCCACATGCTGCATAGCACAGCCAAAAAAAAAAAAAAGATAGTGGGTTCAAGTTCCAGTTCACAGATTCAAGTTCCAGTCTGAGCTGTGTGGTTTCAGTTTAATATGCTTTACAGATATTTAAAAAATAATTTCAAGATCAGTTTTTCTTATTTTAACCACTTAAAAATATATTTCATTGCTCATTTTGCTATTAAGATAATAATTTTAGAATATGTGGTTCTCATACAAAGAAACTCTGTTTGCAGTAGGGCCAAAATAACTGAGACTTATAGTAGAAATATCGTGATTGTATTGTTGTTATAGTGTATACTTTTCATACTTTTGTTCTACAAGATGCAGCTGAAGCCACACTCAAATCCGATATATATAGTTCTATGAAAACACGATACTCAGGAATCTGATCTTGCAGAATGGATAGGAGGATCATTCACTTTTACTTTTCTTCCTTTTCATCTACTGCCATAAACTGTTCAAGCAGGCACAGGTTAGTGGGGAAGCAGTGGAACCTGAGGAAGGACAAGAGGAACCAGGAGAATTTAGCAGTCTGTATAATGGCTCCCAAAGATAAGGAAATTGAAACAGACTGTATGCTGGTGGAGAAAGCCTCCCAATAATGCTGTGATACTGTGATTTCTGGGCTTCCCACATGGCTCAGTGGGTAAGGAAAGTGAAAGAAAGAAAGTGAAGTCGCTCAGTCGTGCCCGACTCTTTGCGACCCCATGGATAGTAGCCTGCACCAAGCTCCTCCGTCCATGGGATTTTCAAGGCAAGAGTACTGGAGTGGGTTGCCATTTCCTTCTCCAGGGAATCTTCCCAACCCAGGGATTGAACCCAGGTCTCTCACATTGCGGACAGACTCTTTACCGTCTGAGCCACCAGGGTGGGTAAGGAATACACCTGCAATGCAGGAGACGCAGGCAGATGCGAGTTCAATCCCTTGGTCAGGAATATCCCCTGAAGGAGGGCATGGCAACCCACTCCAGTATTCTTGCCTGGAGAATCCCATGGATGGATGGAGGAGCCTGGTGGACTACAGTCCATGGGGTCACAATGAGTCGGACATGACTGAAGGGATTGAACATGCATGCACTGTGATTTCTAAGGAGAAATAATATGTTTGTTCTTCACTCTCAATTCTGGAACATAGCTGCTAAAAACCTTGGAAGTTCCTGGGAGGAGAGCAATAAATGTGTCTTTTGTTATGTCAATGAATTGACGTTTGGACCCTGTTTGAGGATGGGGGTAGGTTGCCAGGAGAACCAACCAGGTGATTAAAGGGTTGTAACTTTCAGTCCCACCTCTTGGTGTCCAGGGAGAGGAGAGGGCCTGGAGGTTGATTCAGTGGTCCTTGGCTAATGATTTGATCATTCATGTCCATTTAATGAAGCTTCCAGAGAAACCTAAAAGGCCAGAATTTAGAAAGCTGCTGGGTTGGTAAATTTGGGAGATTTGGGGACAGTGGCAGCCTGGAGAGAGCATAGGAAGCTCCTCATCCTTTCCTCATACCTTTCCATGAGCATCTCTTCCCTCTGGCTGTTTCTGAGTTCTATTCTTTTTTCATAAGCTGCTAATCTAGTAAAATCTAGTAACAGTTTCCCTCAAATTCTGTGAGCCACTCTATTCAATTGACTGACCCCAAGGAGAAGATTGTTGGAACCTAGACTCTATACCTGGTTGCTCAGAAGCACAGGAGATAACCTGAAGTTGGGGGATGGGACAGTTTTGTGGGACTGAGCCTTTACCTTGTAGAATCTGATGCTATCTCTGGGTGGATAGGGTCAACATTGAGCTGAATTGTAGGGCAGCCAGCTGGCGTGTGGAGAATTGTTTGCTGCTTTGAGGGATAAGACCTGCCCCCTCCACCACACACACACACTGAAACACACATTGGAATTGGGTTCGGAACCCAGATTAAGTGTTCAAAGGGACACAGCAAGCCACAGTGCTGAAGACCATCCATGTGCTGATGTTTGGAATCAGACAGATAGTTGCTCTTGGTATGTGGAAGCAGCCCCAGTTCCTGGTGCACACAGAGTGTTTGGGCTCTGGTCAAGTAAGTTGAGGTCAGGGCAGCCACTGAGGCTCATTGAGGAACTGGAGGACAAAGCAAGAATCCAAGGCAGGAGGTCACTTTTCTAGACTGAGCAACCCCACTGGGGATTAGCAGAAGAACTCATGTGAGCATGTTCAGGCTTCCCTTCAGGTCTGCCAGTTTAAGAAGATCAAGAGTTGTTTCAACTATGAATCCTCTAGGTCTCAAGCCTTCATAGGCTGAACCTGACTGTCTATTGGGTTATTGTTTGCCTCTCTTTGGAATGCCACAGGGACTAGCAGGGCCAAACCACAAGTTAAAAGCAGCATTAGTTTGAGAAGTCACGAGGCTTCTATATACAAAAATCCATTTTATGTACCATTTCCCAGGACCATCTGTATTGCTCAAGAAGTATTTGTTGAGGGTTCATTGGTGTGATAGTCAGTTTTATGTCCCATCTTGGCTAGGCCTAGGTATCCAGATATTTATTCAAGTATTATTCTGGATATTGCTCACAAGGTATTTTGGAGGTGAGATTAACATTTAAATCTGTAGACTTTGAATAAAGCATGTTACTCTCAGTAACAGACCCAGTGGGTGGGCCTCATCCAATCAGTTGAATGCCTTAATAAGACAAATTTTGATTTCCTTCCAGGAAGAAGGACCTCTGCCAGGAGATTGGCCTGAACTTCAACATCAACTCTTCCTTGGCTCTCCAGCCTGTGGGTCTCCACAATTGTGTGAAAGAATTCCTTAAATTAATCAACCAGTCTCTAGATATCTCTTATATATTAGGCTGGCAAAAAAGTTCCTTCAGGTTTTTCCATACTGGCTGATGGAAAAAGCTGAGCAAACTTTTTAGCCAACCCAATATATATTAATATATAACCTTATATATATGGTACATATGGGTGCATGCTAAGTCACTTCAGCCATGTCTGACTCTTTGCAACCCTGTGGACTATAGCCCACCACACTCCTCTGTCCATGGGATTCTCCAGGCAAGAATACAGGAATGGGTTGCCATGCCCTCTTTCAGGGGATCTTCCTGACCCAGGGATTGAACCCAACTTTCTTACATCTCCCGCTTTGGCATCTCCTCCTTTCTTTACCACTAGTGCCACCTGGGAAGCCCATATATTATGTATATATAAACTTATATCTTATATGTATGTATATATCTACACACATATATATGTATATATATATATCTATATATAATATTTATACCTTACTAGTTCTTTCTGGACAACACTGACTAACATAGTTTTCCATTATGAAATTACATGAATTTCACTCCATTGAAGAGCATCATTTGCTTATGTCATGTTTTCTTCTGAACTATTCTATTAATAGCATCTCTAGCCTTTTCCCTCACCTGGTTCTATGATAAGGGTAATAGGAAAAAAATTGCAGAGCTGAGAAACTTTATATATTAACACATTTTGAAACAATCTGCTTTCAAGACCTGTTTGTTTTCAACATCAAAACTGACCATCATCATAACGATGTGTGGAAAAGTAGTCACTTGAGAATAAAATGTTAAACACTGAAGGCTATTCAAGGATGTTGTGGACAGACTCGTTTGAACTGATTTCAGTTGCGCAAGTTCTTTCAAATACTGGGAGGGGGATCCATAAAAATGCAAGTGGTGATCTCATGGTTGACCAAGCCTGCCTTCTGGCTTTTTATGCAGCAGAATGCTGTGTTGTTGCTTAGAGCTGTGACTTCTCACGGGATATACATTATTTAGTTTTTAGTTAGTTTGTTATCTCAGTACAAGTTAATATTAAAGTTCATGTGTGGTCTTTAAGATGCTTTTGAGTCCATCACATCACCAATGTATTTATAAGCTTGAGAAATAGATTAGTATGAGGTAACTTAAAATATGAGTGGTTCCCCTGTGAATTTAGGTCAGATACTTTCTTAGTAATGAAGTTGCTAACTGTTGAAACTCCTTTTTCCCTGAAGGCATTTAAATCTTAGTTTTGGTTGGACATCTTCCTGGTGGTTGAAAGCTAGTAACTATGGACATTCCTAAAGCTGTTTTCTCAAGTTTCTTGTATTTTTCTTTTCTTTGGCTTCATGTTCGCTGTTTCCAGCTGTTTATGTTTTGATCAGTTGTTTTCTAAATATTCAATTTCGTTTAACACATTCAACAAAAAAAAAACTGGATTTCTTGGTTAGAGACTACTACATTTATAAAAACTATTGTTTTATTGTGAAATTAGAGTCATCCATTAAAAGCTACTTTTGGTTTCACTAGAGAGTATTGATGATATACTTATCTAGGCTACATACAGAGCCAGAACCTAGAATTGTGTTTGAGAGGAGACTCAACAAATACTTCCTCAATTAATTTAGTTGATAAAACCCGAGCAAAAATTGATGATAAAGAGAATGGCAACCATCCTGTGCAGAAAAAGTTCTCTTTAAACAAATACCATTATATCCTCCCCTTTTCTCCCATTCGCTTCTTTAAAATACATACAGTTTTGCTATTTTAGTTCTTGAATAAAAAAATCATAAACCCTGGAAGAATATATAAGAAATGAATAATAATGGTTGTATGGGATTGGGGTAGTAGATAGATATGACAGAAATGGGAAGAACTTTTAACTGGATATCAGTTTATGACTTTTTTGGTTTTGAAAGTTGTGAAATTGTTATTCAAAACTTAAAGAAAGAAACTAACAGGGAGGGGACATAGGTATCAGTTCAGTTCAGTTCAGTCGCTCAGTCGTGTCCGACTCTTTGCGACCCCATGAATCGCAGCGCGCCAGGCCTCCCTCCCTGTTCATCACCATCTCTCGGAGTTCACTCAGACTCACATGCATCGAGTCAGTGATGCCATCCAGCCATCTCATCCTCTGTCGTCCCCTTCTCCTCCTGCCCCCAATCCCTCCCAGCATCAGAGTCTTTTCCAATGAGTCAACTCTTCG
>SJYT01053993.1:3377-61661 GCA_006410635.1 Cephalophus harveyi
GTCGTCCCCTTCTCCTCCTGCCCCCAATCCCTCCCAGCATCAGAGTCTTTTCCAATGAGTCAACTCTTCGCATGAGGTGGCCAAAGTACTGGAGTTTGAGCTTTAGCATCATTCCTTCCAGAGAAATCCCAGGGTTGATCTCCTAGTTCTCTGAAAAATACTGTTGGTAGCTTGATAGGGATTGCATTGAATCTATAGATTGCTTTGGTTAGTATACTCATTTTCACTATATTGATTCTTCCGATCCATGAACATGGTATTGTTCTCATATTTGTCTCATCTTTGATTTCTTTCATCAGTGTTTTGTAGTTTTCTATGTATAAATCTTTTGTTTCTTTAGGTAGATTTATTCCTAAGTATTTTATTCTTTTCATTGTAGTGGTGAATGGAATTGTTTCCTTAATTTCTCTATTTTCTCATTATTAGTGTATAGGAATGCAAGGGATTTCTGTGTGTTAATTTTATATCTTGCAAATTTACTATACTGATTGATTAGCTCTAGTAATTTTCTGTTGGTGTCTTTAGGGTTTTCTATGTAGACAATCATGTCATCTGCAAACAGTGAGAGTTTTATTTCTTCTTTTCCAATCTGGCTTCCTTTTATTTCTTTTTCTTCTCTGATTGCTGTGGCTAAAACTTCCAAAACTATGCTGAATAGCAGTGGTGAGCAGGCACCCTTTCTTGTTCCTGACTTTAGGGGAAATGCTTTCAATTTTTCACCATTGAGGATAATGTTTGCTGTGGGTTTATCATATATGGCTTTTATTATGTTGAGGTATGTTCCTTCTATGCCTGCTTTCTGGAGGGTTTTTATCATAAATGGATGTTGAATTTTGTCAAAGGCTTTCTCTGCATCTATTGAGAAAATCATATGGATGTAATTACTCATAAATTTGGATTTGGTAATTTGGGCTTCCCTGGTCACTCTGTGGTAAAGAATCTGCCTGCTAAGGCAGGAGATGTGGGTTTGATCCCTCGGTTGGAAAGATCCCCTGGAGTAGGAAATGGAAACCCACTCCAGTGTTCTTGCCTGGGAAATCCCATGGACAGTGGAGTCTGGCAGTCCATGGAGTTGCAAAAGAGTTGGATGCAATTTAGTGACTAAACAAACAACAACATTGCCATTGTACTAACCAATGTATCACTCTTGTAGTGTTTTCTATTTGTGTTGACAATTCTCAGGTTTCCTTTTCTCCTTTATATTTTATTTGGAATTATTTTGGAGTAAATATTCTGTATCATTGTCTATTCTCAATTATTAGCATATGAAACTGCTAGTAAGACACAACAGCATGCATGCAAAGTCCGCACAGGAATAAAACTAGGTGGGGGTCACACAGAATCCTGATTGCTCTTCAGAAGTACCTGGGCTTGGTTAAAATGCAGTTTTGTTTTTTTTTCTCATCCCAAAACTATGAAATAAAATGTGGAGCAGGCAAGGTGTGTTTTTAAGCTCAACAGGTAATTCTGATGGACAGCCAGTTGAACCATCAACAGACCCTATTTCCTCCTCCACTTTTGATGGGTAGGTACAGAAAAGGGGGCTGAGAAAACGTCTTTAGGGCCACACTCTTCAGCATTTCCTCAGGGCCTTGCGTCATAGGGCTCAGGCTAGTCTGCAGTCCACAAGTTGTTGTCTGTCTGCACTGTGCACAGCTGAGAGGCTCGCCCTCGTCAGGCCTGATTTGCGTGTCTCCTTGTCTGGTGCCTGTATCCCAAGGCCAGTGGCCCTCAGGTCCTAACTTGGCTCTGGTCTCCTCACTGTTCCTCCTGATTCCCTGCAGGGTGTTTCTAGAAGACTGGCAAGTCTTTGTTTCCACCACTCAGTAACACCAGAAATAATCTCTAGGAAGCCAAGCTGAATCTACTCAATTACCACACACACAGGGCTCTGTCTTTGTTTAATTGTAACTCATTACCATTACAATAATACTGGTGGCACGGTGGACTACATTTTTATAAAGCCATTTGGTGTATAGTATGAGCTTTTGTTTTCTGTAAAAAGAGAGGTCAGCTTTAAAATTAACCACAAAAGCCCTAAAAGATGTTACAAAACATGAATCTCTACCTCTTTGGAGGTAGTTTGGTGCTTCCAGCTTTCCATAGGCAGTTGGAGTTCACTTAGCAATTTTACTTTTGATGTTCAAATAAGAAAAAAAAGAACTGGAGGATAATGCAACAACTAAACACTTTTTCACTTCAAGCAAGAAGATATTTGGTATAGAGACCGAAATAAATCAAGGAAAATGTTTCTGTTAACTGGAAAATAAAAATATCTTAGTGTGACCTTTCACCAAAAAAATAATAATAATAATAATTAACAGCTATGCTTGAACAGCTGTAACTGGAGGCATTTGAGATTTATAATATACATTATACATATAATGTTATTGTACTCATTAAAGCAGATATTATACAGAGAAACCTGACACATTTTTTCTGTTGTTCTAACAATTCCTCAAAGAAATTTTGTTGGGAAAGAATTCTGAAGGTTAAAAAAAATACTTTTACTGAGGAAAAAAAAAAAAAACCAAACTGCCAACACCTTTACCATATACAGTGTCATTTGTGCTGCAGGGGCTGTGGCCCCCATTGGTGGAGCCTGTATGGGCTTTACTAGTCCCCATGGTCTCAGCTTCCACTTGCTTGGCTTTGTAATATGGACCCTCAGCAAAACAGGGTGAAGATGCAAAATGTGACCAAAAAATATGAGAGGCTGGGTGGGAAAAAGTTGCATATTCTGCTCAGCTGTTCCCCTGTAAGGTTCTGTCTCTCCTCAGTCAGCTACCTGAGAACCCTGAGGTGCCTGCATGCGAGCCTTAGGAGAAGCACCCCTGTGGGGGCTGAGAGGTAGCTACTAACCTACCAGCCCCTACCTGTCCTCCCAAAGAGGTAGGAGGCCCAGGAGGTGATGCTGACTCGGAGGTGTTCTCCAGACTTTCTCTTGTTCTGAGTTACTGCTTTGCACTCTGGTTGGCTTGGACTGCAGAGATTTATAGTGCAGCATCGCCTTCTGTTTCCAAGACCTCCTTCACTCAGGAGCTCAGGTACATGCTGCACCCCAGATGCTGGGCTTCTTGAGTGATGGTGACTCGGGAAGCAGCCTGACCTGGGTCCAGTGCCCTGATGGACCCCATGGCCTGCTGGGCAGCTCTGCCAGCTGAGGGGGTGGCTCAGGACACAACAGGGATGCATCCCTCTCAGAGAGGAAATGAGAAACCAGCAAAATACAAGGAGTGGGGCCCAAACTCCCTTTTCTTGGCCATGGAGCCTGAGGGACAAGAACCTGGGGGACGTGAGAATTACCTTTGGGGAAATAACAGTCACCAAATAAAGTGGAAACAGCTTTCTGGGTACTTGCATTTCTAGGTGTCTCCAGACACATTTAAAAGGAATTCTTCAAAACTATGCCTTTTGTTCAGGCCCATTCAGTGTCAAGTTTCACCAGGCTGCTCTCCCAAACAGGGCTGGGATCACAGTGAAAGGAGGGCCAAGGCTGGGGTCAGAGTGGAGAGAGGGTCAGGGCTGGGGTCAGAGTGGAGAGAGGGTCAGGGCTGGGGTCAGGGTGGAGAGAGGGTCAGGGCTGGGGTCAGGAAAAAAAAAAAAAACCAAACTGCCAACACCTTTACCATATACAGTGTCATTTGTGCTGCAGGGGCTGTGGCCCCCATTGGTGGAGCCTGTATGGGCTTTACTAGTCCCCATGGTCTCAGCTTCCACTTGCTTGGCTTTGTAATATGGACCCTCAGCAAAACAGGGTGAAGATGCAAAATGTGACCAAAAAATATGAGAGGCTGGGTGGGAAAAAGTTGCATATTCTGCTCAGCTGTTCCCCTGTAAGGTTCTGTCTCTCCTCAGTCAGCTACCTGAGAACCCTGAGGTGCCTGCATGCGAGCCTTAGGAGAAGCACCCCTGTGGGGGCTGAGAGGTAGCTACTAACCTACCAGCCCCTACCTGTCCTCCCAAAGAGGTAGGAGGCCCAGGAGGTGATGCTGACTCGGAGGTGTTCTCCAGACTTTCTCTTGTTCTGAGTTACTGCTTTGCACTCTGGTTGGCTTGGACTGCAGAGATTTATAGTGCAGCATCGCCTTCTGTTTCCAAGACCTCCTTCACTCAGGAGCTCAGGTACATGCTGCACCCCAGATGCTGGGCTTCTTGAGTGATGGTGACTCGGGAAGCAGCCTGACCTGGGTCCAGTGCCCTGATGGACCCCATGGCCTGCTGGGCAGCTCTGCCAGCTGAGGGGGTGGCTCAGGACACAACAGGGATGCATCCCTCTCAGAGAGGAAATGAGAAACCAGCAAAATACAAGGAGTGGGGCCCAAACTCCCTTTTCTTGGCCACGGAGCCTGAGGGACAAGAACCTGGGGGACGTGAGAATTACCTTTGGGGAAATAACAGTCACCAAATAAAGTGGAAACAGCTTTCTGGGTACTTGCATTTCTAGGTGTCTCCAGACACATTTAAAAGGAATTCTTCAAAACTATGCCTTTTGTTCAGGCCCATTCAGTGTCAAGTTTCACCAGGCTGCTCTCCCAAACAGGGCTGGGATCACAGTGAAAGGAGGGCCAAGGCTGGGGTCAGAGTGGAGAGAGGGTCAGGGCTGGGGTCAGAGTGGAGAGAGGGTCAGGGCTGGGGTCAGGGTGGAGAGAGGGTCAGGGCTGGGGTCAGGATGGAGAGAGGGTCAATGATGAGGTCACGGTGGAGAGAGGGTCCAGTAATAGGAACACCACAGCTTGCAGTATGCACTCTCATGCCCATTATTATCTCATTTGATCCTTACTACCTCCCTGTGAGGGGAAAGGGCACGTCTGGGTCTTCCCATTGGAGAGACGCGGCACACAGCATGGAAGGCTTAAATACTTTCCACGGCAGAAGGGAGCTTGTGAGCCCTGAGGCCTGGCCCCTTAGTTTGGTCCTGCCACCACTGTTCCTTTGGTAACTCTAGCTCACTTTTGGGAAGTGAGTTATTTCTGTGACCAAACACACCTGGAAAAGGTGGGTTGCCTTAGCACTTCTCAAATCATCATGAACACAGGCAAGGTGGCAAGGGGAAGGCCCACAACCAAGTTGGCTCCAAGTGTCTCAAATGCATGAATGGGCACAACTAGAAATCTTTGAAGCCTGAGTCCTAATTCCAGTAAAATCCACTGGTATGCTTATATTCAACATTTTAACACAAAAACATTATTTTGTTAAATACATCTTAGGAGGGAGGAAGGTGGTGATAAAGAAGGAAGGGCAAAATCTGTGGTCCCTCTGGATCCTGAGGCCACAGCAGTGGAGGAGGGAGCACGTCCCGCTCCCAGCAGCCCTCACGGTGCGCTGTGCACTGGGAGCTACGTGGGCTTCAAGCTAACGGCCATGCTGACCATTGGGGATGAGGTGTCTGTTGGCCCCAAGGCTGTTCTTCAAATGGTGTGTCTCTTTGCCTTCCATGGCTTCTTCCTTCTCCTCTTCCTCCTCTTCTTCCTCTTCATACTCACCCTCAGTATCACTTCTCACATCCTGGGTGCTCTGGACAAAGAAAACAATGGGCTGTGAGTGACAACTTTACAGAAAGACTCTTAGGTGAATAAGCAAACAAATGGGGCCAGTTCAGAGGTATGACTCCCTTCAGAGAAAACACATATTCATTCACTCAACCAGACATTCACCAAGACAGAACATATCAGGAATCATAAAACAAACCTTAACAAACTTAATCGAAATTATGAAAAGTATCTTCACGTCCTAATGGAATTAAGCTAGAAATCGATATCAAAAGATAATAGGAAAATTTCAAAACACTTGGAAATTAAACAACACCTTATAAATAAATCAAGGGATCAAAAGAGTAAGTCTCAAGGAATACTAGAAAATACTTTTAATTAAAATAAAAATACAACACATTAAACTTGTTTATGTAGTTAAAATAGTGCTTAAAAGGAAATGTGTACCTTATAAATGTTTATATTAGAAAAGAAGAAAAGGCTCTATTGATATGAGCTTCCAACTTAAGAAACTAGGGGAAAAAAGAAATGAAAAATAAGCCCAAAGTGAGCAAAAGGGAGGAAATAACAGAGATGAGAAATCAATGAAATTGAAAACAGAGGTTACCTGAGTAGTTTTAAAACTATGAAAAAAAATTAAATATGTAATTTAAAATCTTCTGAAAAAGAGTATCATCAGGAACAGATGGTTTCACTGGCAAATTCCATGAAGCATATAAAGGAGAAAAAACACTAAATCTCTTCCAGAAAAAAAGAAGAGGGAACACATCTCAAATTACTTTATGAGGCCAGATTACCCTGATACCAAAACCAGACAAAGACAGTATAAGAAAATACAACTACAGACCAATATCTTTAATGAACATAGACTTTAAAATCCTCAATAAAATGTTCCAAATCAAAACTAGCGATGTATAAAAAACAGTACACCATGAGATTTGTCCCAGTAATGCAAAGCTGGTTCAATATTTGGAAATCAGTGAATGTAACCCATCATATTAATAACATAAAGAAGGGAAAATGATTACATTAATTGACGTGGAAAAATCATATGACAAAATTCAACATCCACTCATGATTAAAAAAAAAAAACTTTGAAAACTTCTCTGCAAAGAAGGACTACTTGATGGTGAATGACTGAATGCTTTCCCTCTAAGACTAGGAACAAGTCTGAATGTCCACTTTCACCATTCCTATTCACACTGCATTGGAAATTCTAGTCAATGAAATAAGCAGGAAAAAGAAACAAAAGTCATACAAATTGAGAAGAAAGAAATAAAAAATATCTTTATCTGCAGAAGACATATTTTTTTTTAACTTTTTACTTTTTTGTTCATGTCACGTGGCATGTGGGATCTTAGTTCCCCAACCAGGGATCGAATTTGGACCCCCTGCTTTGAAAGTGTGGAGTCTTAACTGCTGGACTGCCAAGGAAATCCCCAGACGACATAATTATTTATATAGAAAATATAAAGAATCAACCCAAAAACTCCTAGAATTAACATATGAGTTTAGCACTAAGGCTACAGCATAAAAGATCAACATACACAATCTGTCTCTCTGTGTGTCTCTGTTTCTTTATGTCTCTGTTCTCTCTCTCACACACACACAATCTTGATTTCTAAACACTAATGTAAATGTAGTAAATGTAAATGTAAGTAAGTTAAGTCACTCAGTTGTGTCTGACTTTTGCGACCCCATGGACTGTAGCCTGCCAGGCTCCTCCAACCGTGAGATTTTCCAGGCAAGAATACTGGAGTGGGCTGCCATTTCCTTCTCACATAGTAAGCTGAAAATGTCCTCAAAAATATTATGTCTTAATTCCTGTAATCTGTGACAGCTAACTTACATGGTAAAGGTTTTTACACATGTGATTAAATTAAGGATCTAGAGATGAGAGATGATCATGGCTTCATAAGAGGGGCAGAGGGGATCTGACACAGAGGAAAGGAATATGAAGACAGAGGTAGAGACTGCAGTGATATAGCCATAAGCCAAGGAGTGCTGGCAGCCACCAGCAGTTAGAAGAGCCAAAGAACTGATTTCCTTCGTGTGTGAACACAGACCTGCCACACAGTTTTTATTTCTACTCAAAACTGATCATAGACTTCTGACCTCCAGAACTTCAGAAAGTAAAGTTTTGTTGTTCTAAGCTACCAAGTTTGTGGCAGTTTGTTACACCAGCCATAGTAAACCAACATGACTAGAAATTTCCAACTAAAATAGAAAGTTAAAAATGAGGAACATTTACAATAGTTTTACAAAACAAAACACTTAGGTACAAGTATAACAAAGCATGTATAGGATCTTCATATAAAACTCTGATAAAAGAAATCAAAGATCTAAATAACTAAAGAGACATACTATGTTCATGATTTGGAAGTTTTAATACAGTAAAAATGTTAATTATCCCCAAATTTATATATAGATTCCACATAATACCCTGTCTCTTATACACATCTCCCCAGATGCTGGGCTTCTTGAGTGATGGTGACTCGGGAAGCAGCCTGACCTGGGTCCAGTGCCCTGATGGACCCCATGGCCTGCTGGGCAGCTCTGCCAGCTGAGGGGGTGGCTCAGGACACAACAGGGATGCATCCCTCTCAAATTAAAGTCTTAGCAAGATTTCTTATAGATAAGCTGATTCTAAAATTTATATGGAGATGCAAAGGAACTAGAATAGAGATGGCAACTATGAAAAAGAATAAAATTGGAAAACTTGAATTACCCAATTTTAAGACTTGACTATAAAGTTACAGTAATAAAGACTGGATGGTATTAGCAAAGGAGTAAACACATAGATCAATGAAACAGAAGAGAATCTAGAAATAGACTCACACAAATATGGGCAATTGAGTTTTGACAAAGGTACAAAAACAATTCAATGGAGAAAGGGTAATCTTTTCAACAACTGATGCTGAAGCAATTAGAAATCCATAGTTAGAAAGTAAATTTTAACTGTATACAAATGTTAACATAAAATGAATCATAGCTTTAAATGTAAAATATAAAACTACAAAACTTTTAGAAGAAAACCTACAACCTAGGGTTGAGTAATGAGTTCTTTGACATGATACAAAAAGCATATTCCATTTAAAAAATGATAAACTGTACTACATCAAAATTAAAACTTTTGCTTTGTAAAAGAAACAGTTTAGAGAATAAAAATACAAGCTGCAAACTGGGAGATATTTGCAAATCCCATATTCAACTTGTAGGATAATAAAAAATTCTCATAACAGTGTGAAAAAAAATTTTAATGGAAAAATATATAAAAATAGACACTTCTATGAGGATATAGGCTGTCCACATGAAAAGATGTTCAACATCATGAGCCATTAGGAAAATGAAAATTAAAATCATGATTAAATTAAAAATGTAATTAAAATTAAAATTTAAAATTAGAATTTTATTCTAAAATTAGAATTAAAATTAAAAATTCTGAGAATACCAAGTGCTGACAAGGATGCAGAGTGACTGGAAGGAACTCTTATTCATTGCTGATGGAAATGCAAAATGGTATAGACATTTTGTCTCAGCATTCCTACCCCTGAGGATCTATCCTAGAGACAGATACAATATTAATGTTCACACAAAAGCAAATGTTTACAAAAACTCTATTTATAACTGCCAAAAATTGAAAGCAATCCAAATGTTCTTCAACAAGTAAATTAGTAAGCAGTTGTGCATCCATAAATAGAGACAAACTTCTGATATTTATAAGACACTGGATGAATCTCAAAGGCTTTAAGTTAAAAGTTTGTTTCAAAAGGTTACCTACCAAAAGACAAACTAATGTACTTTTCATGACATTCTTTAAAACACTAAACTGTAGGGAAGTTGAACAGATAAGTGCTGCCAAGAGCTGGGGTGGAGGGAGGAGCTATTGGAGTGATAGAATTATTCTATATCCAGATTATAGCAATGGCTACACAAATCTACACTTGTGTTGAAATTCATAGAACTGTACAACAGTACAAAAATATTTCATTGATGATAAGTTTAAAAATAAAACAGAAGAATTTCTTGTTATAAAGCAAACATGATGGTTTTCCCCAGTAAACATTTGCTAAGTAAAGTATTACTCATGTGAGCATTTTGGTTGTCAGGATATTTTTACTTTGAGGGATAGGATGTTTCCTGTTTTCTTTATGCAGGAATGTCCTTTCAAGACAGTTCTTAATAAAGAGATTTATGTTTTTCCTTGGCTTCACAGTGTTCTGAAAGGAATTTTGCCAGGAAAATTCCTAGAGGAATAAAATTGTTCCCAAGGAAGGCAGATGGAATTGTCACAGATCAGACTTCACTACAAAAGATAAAAGATGGTGTGAACTGTTAAAACAATACCAAGAACTCAAGCTCTGTGGAAGGCCAGCGTTGGACATGATCTCTGACTCTCTAAGCTGGTTCACAAACCTATTAACCCTAATCTAGAGCAGAAAAAAAAAATATGGAAGGTGAGACTGTTTCCTCACACATCATTTTTCAAAATGACATCTATAACCATAAGGGTTTTCCCTTTTGTGACCTGAAGACTAAAATCGACCACCTCTGGAGATTCTTGGGGTATGTGTAACAGAACATTTCTTTGTGCAAAGGTCTAAACAACAACACCAACAACAATGTACACATTCTGCTGTCTTAATCACAGAAATACAATTTCATCGGCCCTTTTCTGTACGTTCTGCTCTTTTCTACAACACAGAAAGGGTCTCAAAATAAACAAAGCTCACTGTAAACCCTGAGGAATAAACTTGGCATCACATCAGTTAAGATGCAACAGAGAGGGTGAAGGCGGGATGATATGGGAGAATGGCACTGAAACATGTATATCATATGTGAAATGAATCGCCAGTCCAGGTGTGATGCATGATACAGGGTGCTTGGGGCTGGTGCACTGGGATGACCCAGAGGGATGGGATGGGGAGGGAGGTGGGAGGGAGCTCAGGATGGGGAACATATGTACACACTCATGGCAGATTCAAATCAATGTATGGCAAAACCAATACAATATTGTAGAGTAAAATAAATAATTAAAAATAAATAAATAAAAATAAAAATTGGGGGGGGGGGACAGATTCAACAGAGAAAGACAAACTTTCCACAGCTGGCTGGGAGCCAGGGTCAGAGTGCAGACAGAGTCCTTCAGGGAAGACCCACGCTTGGTTGATATTTGCTTTTATGGACAATGCCCCTTGGCTCTCCTTCTCATTATTTAAATGATTTTTGTAGGGAACAAGGGGAAATCTGAATCAGAACAAAGAAACTAATTTCTCCCTGAAAGTGAAAGTGTAAAGTGTTAGTCGCTCAGTCCTGTCCGACTTTTTGTAACCCCCCTCCACCCCCCGTCATGGACTGTAGCCCACCAGCTCCTCTGTCCCTTGGATTCTCCAGGCAAGAATAGTGGAGTGGGTTCCTATTCCTTTATCCAGGATATCTTCCTGACCCAAGAATTGATCCTGGGTCTCATGCACTGTAGGCAGATTCTTTACCGTCTGAGTCACCACTGACTCCACCCCTAATTTCTTCTTAGAAAGGCATACTAGCATCTTTCCACTCCATTAAAAGGTATTTATTTATTTACTTAAGGCTGTGTTGGGTCTTCCTTGCTGCACTCGGGCTTTCTCTAGCTGCAGAGAGCAGAGGCTGCTCTCTAGCTGTGGTGCACAGGCTTCTCACTGCAGTGGCCTCACTTCTTGGGGAGCACGGGCTCCAGTAGTTGTGACACGCAGGCTTAGTAGCTGGGGCTCTCACTCTCCAGAGCTCAGGCTCAGGAGTTGTAGCACATGCCCCTAGTTGCTCTGCAGCACGTGGGATCTTCCTGGACCAGGGATTGAACCTGTGTTCCCTGCAATGGCAGGTGTATTCTTAACCACTGGACCACCAGGGAAGTCCATTTCCACCCCTTTCTCAGGACTTGAATAGCTGCTTTACCTGAGAGATAAATTCATCTTGGAGGATACTTACCATAGCCTGAAGCCACATCCTACATTCAGCACCCTCACCTCTAAGAAGAGGGCTTGGACCACATAGGGACTTTGGAAATGTATGACATCCTCACAGTCAGAAAGATTGACTTTCTGAGCACTGTTGACTTTTAGTGAGCATTGGCTAGGGGTGCTATACATCTGACAATGTGCACGACACCCAAATGTCCTGCTAGACCTGCATTTGTAATTATCCAGGCCTGGAACCTAACCCCATTTTACATTCAGGCACAGGAATTCTTGCATGGTTGTTACTATATTCTCAATTCTTTAGGAATGCAACTACATACATAAATCAAAGGAAGACTATACTTTATTTTGTTCAGAACTTTACAATTTCAGAAAGTCATGTCACGGATGGCAACTCTACCAGTGGCATTTAAGACTGCATCATCTGAATTTGCAGCTGCCCCACTCAAGGTGAGTCTCCATATAAGCAAACACAGCACCTGTCAACACAGTACATTCTCTAGTGCTCTCATGTACATGTTACACATGAAATGCATATTTTATGAGAAATGTCTTTCATCTTATTTCTTTTTTATTACAGTTGTGGCACTATATTGCTTTCTGAAATTATGCTTTTGGCTGAGTGCTATTACCTAGGAATTTAAATTCAGGCTAGTGAAGGGAGTGTGGGTCCAATAGAATGGAGAACCACTGCCCTTGGTGGTGAAGCTCAGAAAGTATTTCCTGTTAGTAAGAGTTGTTAGATGAATGATGAATGGTTGCACGTTATACAAACTTTAATAATGTAAATTAGAAATTAAATGTAATGTAAATTGAATAATGTAAATTGGAAATAAATATTAATAAAACCTCATATTAAATTCAATTTCATCTTGTATATGCTACCTGTAATACAACAACAACAATGGCATCCTTAAAGGGTTATTTTTTTCCACTGCCCTGAAAATCCTCTGTGCTCTGCCTGCTCATCCTTCCCTCCTGCCTAATCACTGGCAATCACTGATCTTTTTATTTTGCCATAGTTTTGTCTTTTCCAGAATGCCTTGTTGTTAGAATAATATAGTATTTAGCTTTTAAAATTAGTTTCTTTCACTTAGTAACAAATATTACTAAATAAAAAGAAATGAGCTATTAAGTTTTTTCACAATTAATAGCTCATTTCTTTTTACTGCTGAAGACTATTCCGTTGTCTGGATGCACACACCACAGTTATGCCTCTACTCATGTATTGGAGGGCATCTTGATTGCTTCCAAGTGTTGGTAACAACTGTAAATGAAGGTGCTATAGACACCCACACTATAAATGTCCATGTGCCAGGCACCAAACTAAGCGGTTAGTATGAACAAT
Source organism: Cephalophus harveyi (assembly GCA_006410635.1). NCBI lineage: Eukaryota > Metazoa > Chordata > Mammalia > Artiodactyla > Bovidae > Cephalophus > Cephalophus harveyi. The sequence continues at coordinate 16,175 of SJYT01053993.1, forward strand.
ACCATTCCCTCCTCACAGCAACCCTAGGATATAGCACCATTCTCTTTACTTTAATAGGGAGGAAAATGAGGCTTAGAGGGGTTGAGTAACTCTTTCAAGGTCACACAGTCATGAGAGGCAGATAGGATGAAAACCCTGACCTAAACTTAGACCCTTTGAACCACAGTACTCTACAAACCCCTGCTGGAATACTTGGAGAGACAGGGCATCCAGGGGGTCAGACAGACACTGACATACCTTATTCTATTCTATTTCATTTAAAAATGATACAAAACTGATTTGGCAACCTATTAATGATTTTCAACCCACAGTTTAAAAACCTCAACTAAGGTGTGCTAGAAAAAAATGACGCTTTTCTAAATCAGCTGAAATCTGGAAAGTTTAAGATATAAACTACAATCTATATTCTGCAAAGTACCTTCTCACAAGGTAAATCTTTTCCAGAAATTATAATACTTAATAAAAATAAAAAATAAGTCAAGCAAGCTCTAGGGGAACAAGGGGAACAAGGAATCTAGTAATAAATACTTGCTACAAGTCAAGCCACAGTGTTTTCTGGAACTCTACCTGTCTGCCTTGATGAGATGACAAGACTGCTTGTACCAGCAGTAGTGAGTCTTCTCTTGGAATCAGGCAGCTTCTTTTCTCGTATTGCCCTTCTCTTTGCTTGCTCTTTGCATACCAGTACCCCTTACTTCCCTATATCTTAGTTGTCCCTGAGCTTGTAGAACTGGTCTCATGTAACTCGTTGGCCCTAACCCATCCCACAAATCATTAAGGACCCAAGAAAATCCATGCAAAAAGAAGGATCCAAAAATATCCAAGGATCTCCTTTGAAGAGTAAAGGGTGAATCTGGGCTCCAGCAACCAAAGGACTATAGTCACTGGGTGCACAACTCTCACATGTGCTAAGCATGTTGCAGCACACATGCTCCTTATTACCTGCTGCCAGCTGCCCTTGTTGAAGGGTTAGTTGTGTCATTACAGACATCATATTACTATTCTGATAATGTTAGATAACTTTATGGAATTAGCAAAGATATCTAATATTTAACTGGTTGTTTTCCAAAAATGATGTGGGTCCTCTAGAATACATATTAACAATGCTATTCATTCCACAATTGGATCTTCATGAGTATAATTTCTGCAAGGTCTTTTAAAAGTACCTCCTTCCTCTCCTCAGCAACTCCCTTCAGTTATACAAAGTGATGGTGAAAAGAATGAAGAACAAGTTAGTTGTAAAAAAAAGAGAACTCGTTACTGGTTTTAATAAGGGCTTTGGAACTCCCACATCACCAGTGGCACTAGTACTGGCAAATATCATTAGCCTGGCACTCCAAAAGGGCAGAGAAGACTTGCATTCAGAGGATGGTGTTGAACTCACAGTCACTGTGAAGGAAGGCGTGCAATCCCATACCTGTCTGAGAGCATCCCATACCCTGAGAGAAACAGAAACTCTGCAACTGGGACCGAAATGATCTCCCCTAGATTAAAGGCAATTGAAGTCAACTTTCCCCTTTAAAAGGCATGTTCTAGGAGCAGGGGCACAGAGTTTAACTGAACCATGTTCAAACACTCATTCACCCAAGCACGGGAGAATCCTAAAGCAATGGACACACTTCCAACTTTTCCTAGTTATCCTTTTTCTTTGGGAGGGGAGCTCATGAAAAAAATGCTTGAACCTGTAACATCACATGGTAATTTCCTCTGGCTGGTGTCAAATGTCTCAGACACAGAGTACAGGACCAAGGTCATGTCTCAGCTTCCTCAGTCCTGAGTGGGAGTCAAAGCAGTATTGAAAACATACCCTATAGCTGGCTCATTCATGGCTCCTAATTTTTTGTGACTGGTCTGTATACATACAGTGCCTCTTCTTGAGCTTCAGAACCAGGCTCAAAGATTGCTTTGGTTTTTAAACTGTCCCAACTCACCAGTATAAAATATATTCTATTTTCCACAGAGGGTGTTTATTTTCATTACATTTGCTGCTATTTATATATCTAATTTACTTAAGAAATTATTTCACTTTTCTAAGGCTTATAGGCTTTTAAAAAAGAACTTCTAAGAGAAAAAGTAAGTTTTAGGGATAGGTGGATTCTGGAGAACATCTGGTCAGTCACACTTATTTTCCAGAAGAGATTAAAGCTACAGTAGTTGATCCCAGCCAGCGCAGTGACTCGGTTTAGTGGAGAAGAACTCAGATTATAAAATGTGGCTCTTGATAAAAGTGCATGGATTTCTTTCATATTCTCTATATTACCTGAAAATAAATTTAAAAGACTGTGGTAATCATCAAGTTGTGATGTAGAAAATGATTTGATATCATAAACATACTTTGCTTTGGGGATTAAAACCATTAAAATTAGTGTATTTTCTATACATTCTGCATCCTTTCAAAACAGTTTTAAATTCAATAGCCTGAAAGTTCCACAACTCTATTTGGGCAAAAATATACAAAACCATTTTGAAAAAAACCTTCAGGATTTAAGTAAGCAACATTTAGGAAATAACCATGAAAAGACAGAGGGTTAACTATACAGCCCAGAAAGTGAATGCTAAAATCTAAATGTTAAAGTTTGTGTGGCTCAGAGGTTAAAGCGTCTGCCTCCAAGGCGGGAAGCCTGGGTTTGATTTCTGGGTCGGGAAGATCCCCTGGAGAAGGAAATGACAACCCACTCCAGTATTCTTGCCTGGAGAATTCCATGGAGAGAGGAGCCTGGTGGTTAATTTCCATGGGGTCACAAAGAGTCAGACATGACTGAACATGTACACACACACACACACACGGTAGAATTGGACCAGCCCTCGGTGGGTGGGGGAACCGAAAAAAAGAACTTCTAAGAGAAAAAGTAAGTTTTAGGGATAGGTGGATTCTGGAGAACATCTGGTCAGTCACATTTTTTTTCCAGAAGAGATTAAAGCTACAGTAGTTGATCCCAGCCAGCTCAGTGACTCGGTTTAGTGGAGAAGAACTCAGATTATAAAATGTGGCTCTTGATAAAAGTGCATGGATTTCTTTCATATTCTCTATATTACCTGAAAATAAATTTAAAAGACTGTGGTAATCATCAAGTTGTGATGTAGAAAATGATTTGATATCATAAACATACTTTGCTTTGGGGATTAAAACCATTAAAATTAGTGTATTTTCTATACATTCTGCATCCTTTCAAAACAGTTTTAAATTCAATAGCCTGAAAGTTCCACAACTCTATTTGGGCAAAAATATACAAAACCATTTTGAAAAAAATCTTCAGGATTTAAGTAAGCAACATTTAGGAAATAACCATGAAAAGACAGAGGATTAACTATATAGCCCAGAAAGTGAATGCTAAAATCTAAATGTTAAAGTTTGTGTGGTTCAGAGGTTAAAGCGTCTGCCTCCAAGGCGGGAAACCTGGGTTTGATTTCTGGGTCGGGAAGATCCTCTGGAGAAGGAAATGGCAACCCACTCCAGTATTCTTGCCTGGAGAATTCCACGGAGAGAGAGCCTGGTGGTTAATTTCCATGGGGTCACAAAGAGTCAGACATGACTGAACATGTACACACATACACGGTAGAACTGGACCCGCCCTCGGTGGGTGGGGGAACCGAAGCAGGGGTCTGATCCCCACATTGGGGCAATTGTCTGAGTCAGAGGAGAAACATTTAAGGCTGAGAGTGAAACAGCTGATCTATGGCAGCGCAAACTGAATGAGAATCAGACAGTCCTTGCTGCAGCCATATATATGCCGGGCAGGAATGTGGGTCTCCTGGAAGGGACAGCGACTGGGGGCTGGAGTTTAGGGATTGTGGCATAATCCCAGGGCGAGGGCTGCTGTTGACTGCGGAGAGACAGATTGAGGGGATATAAGGGAGGAGATTGTGGGGGGTAATGCCCGTGGAGGAAAGCCAGGCAGCCACAGAAGCAAGACGATACTGCTCAGCGACGTGTAGGGGGTGAAGCCATCACCATAGCCTCTTTCCCCTAACAGGCCAGTAATGGCAGCTGAACGACAGAGAGGCTGGCTGGCCCATCAAACTACCGAGGCACTGAACTACAGAGTAGGACCCCACCCAGGGTGCCCCTTTAAGTGCCTGATGTGCGGATCTGCAGAGTAGGACCCCAGTCAGGCGGGCCCTCTATGTTCTTGACACACTGAACAACAGAGAAGGACCCTAGACAAGGGAGCCCTCTAAGTGCCTGAAGGAGCAGAGCTATGGACAAAGACTGGCCAAAGAGGCCTTCTGATCGCCAGCTATAAAAGGCTTGAATAAAGACTCTGATAGGGCCATGACTCCTGCCGCGGAGGCAGTCTGTGTCCCTGCACACTTGGTGCTGCCAGGGCCCCTGCAAGTCAAGCAGCTGTGCCACCTTCACGCTCAATCCTCACTGAGGCAGAGCTGCCACAGGCAAAAAATGTCTTGCGTCTACGTGTGCAGGGTCGCTTCTGTCGTGTCGACTCTTTGCTACCCTGTAGACTGTGGCCTGCCAGGCTTCTCTGTCAGAGAGGAGGGTTCTACAGACAAGAACACTGGAGCGTATTGGCCAATGCTGGTCACCATAGCCTTCTAGAGCACTGTATTTCCTGCTGCCCTAGCCGCCTGGTGTACCTGGTGCTGCCAGAACCCCTGCGACCCAAGCAGCTGCACCTCCTCCACACCTGGCCCTCACAAGGGGCAAACCCAAGTCCTCCAGGGCTGCCTCAGCAGCAAACCCCAGTGGACAACCACATGTAGAGGTGGAAATAAAACCACAGTTGAAACCCAGGGGCACTGTGCCTAAGGAAGAAGACCCAAATCCCTCCCACCAGCTGTACAAGCTACAGATTAAATCCACACAATCAACTAGGAAGACTCTGTGTTTATGGAATATATAAAAAGTCATTGAGAGCTCCCACAAAAGAAAACTCACTCACTAGTTCTGATAGCTGTGAACCTTGGAGGCAAGAACACACAGGAGTAGAACCAGATTGGAATCTGAGCTGCTCCACAACAAGTCCAGAGATCAGCACAGTGTTGGAGGGCATCCTAGGGAGGCGAGGTGGACTGTGATTCCCAGCGAGGGAAAGGACTCTGACAGCAGTGACTCAAGAAAAACATTTATTATTCTTATGTTTTGACTTGTTCTGTAGAATCTTTTGGAACTTTTTTCTTTTTATTCCCCTCTGTTGTAGTTGTTGATTTTATTGGCACTATTGAATCCAATTAAGCTTTTTCTTTTTTCTCAGTCACATTTTTCATTGTTGTTATAAACCTCTGCCTCTGCATTGGGCTTTTGCAGTTCTGTGGAGTTTTCCTTTTTCTTTTTTTTCCTCTTTTTTTAATTTTAACTTTTTAAACCTATTATTGTTTTGTCTACATTTATTCCTTTGTTTGCTTTTCCTATTGTTCTTTTCCCCTTGCAGCTAATCTTAAACATATATAAATCTTCTTTATCTACCTCTATTTAATTTTGCATCTTTTCTTCCTCTTTTCTTTCTCTCTTTTTCACTCAACATATTTATTAGTTTTATTTTCATTGCTTTATTCCCCAATTGGCACCTTGCTTTAGTTTTGTTTTCCAGTTTGTACTTTAGTTAGTTTTGTTCTGGTAGATATAACTTTTGGTTTCCTATGTTCACCGGGTCAGTCTACTGTACTTTATTTTCACTGGACTGTTTTGACTTTGCTTATGTTTGTGTGTGTATATGTATATGTGTATATTCAGTCACACTTGTTATTGTTGCTATAAACCTCTGCTCTACATTGGGCTTTTGCAGTTCTGTGGAGTTTCCCTATTTTTCTTTTTTCTTCTGTTTTTTTTTTTCTCTTTTTTATAATTTTAATATTTTAAAACCTATTATATTTTTTCTACATTTATTCCTTTGTTTCCCTTTCCTACTGTTCTTTTCCCCTTGCAGTTAATCTTTAATGTATATAAATCTTCTTCATCTACCCTGATTTAACTTTGCATATCTATTTTTTATTTCTTTCTTTTCCTCTCAACATATTTGTTAGTTTTGTTTTCAAGGCTTTATTCCCCACTTGGCACCTTGCTTTAGTTTTGCTTTCCAGTTTGTGCTTTAATTTGTTTTGTTCTTAACTGGTAAATATTTTTTATTTCCTTTGTTCGCCAGTTCAATCCAGGTACTTTATTTTTGTTGGACTGTTTTGACTTTGCTCATGGGTGTATATGTATATGTTTATATTCCATTATTTTAATTATTATTTTCCTGATTTTGTAACTGCCATTTGTCTGGGGATCATCTTTTGTTTCTCATTTTTGGATATTTGTTTTAATCTCACTTAATGCCATAAGAAACCATTTGTGGAATCTTCGTTTCTGACCAGAGATCAAGCCCTGAGTCTTTGGAGTGGGGGCACTGACTCCAAGACCCTAGACTACCAGAGATCTAACCCTAGGGGGTATCAAATAGTGAGAACCAACACAAAGGAAACCACTTGAATATAAGACCCAGCATCACCCAATCACCAGTAGCACCCTGGGCAGGATGCTTCATATAAACAACAAGCAAAACAAAAATACAAACCAAATCATCAGCAGACAGGAGTACCACCTCACTCAGCCTTTCCCATCAGAGGAAAAACAAACAAACAAGTCAGCACAAATTTCACCCTATACCAAGCTCACACAAACCACTGGACCAATCTAAGAAGGGCAGAAACCAAAAGGAAGAAAGAATTCAACCTCCTTCAAGGAAAAAATTCAACTTTCCTTGAAGCCTGGGAAAAGGAGACCTCAAGCACAATAAGTTAAAAAAAATAATGAAAAGGCAGAGAAATACTACATGAATGAAGGAACAAACTAGAAACACAGAAGTCCAAATAAATGAAGCAGAAATAGGCAAACTACCTGAAAAAGAATTCAGAATAATGACAGTAAAGATGATCAAAAACCTTGAAAACAAAATGGAGAAAATGCAAGAAACAATTAACAAATACCTAGAAGAATTAAAGAATAAATATACAGAGACAACACAATTACTGAAACTAAAAATACTCTAGAAGGAATCAATAGCAGAACATCTGAAGCAGAAGAACAAATAAGTGAGTTGGAAGATAAAATGGTAGCAATAACTTCTGAAGAGCAGAATAAAGTAAAAAGTATTAAAAGAACTGAGGAGAGTCTCAGAGACCTCTGGGATGATATCAAACACACCAACATTCAACTTATAGGGGTCCCAGGCGAAGATGAGAAAAAGAAAGGGTATGCAAAAATTTTTGAAGAGATTATAGCTGAAAATTTCTCCAGCATGGAAAAGGAAATAGTCAATCAAGTTCAAGAGGCACAAAGAGTCCCTTACAGGATAAACCCGAGGAGAAACATGTTAAGACATATACTCATCAAACTAACAAAGACTAAACACAAAGAAAGAATATTAAAAGCAGCAAGGGAGAAGCAACAAGTAACATACAAGGGAAACTCCATATGCTTAACAGTTGATCTTTCAGCAAGAACTCTGAAGGCTAGAAGAGAATGGCAGGGTATATTTAAAGTACTGAAAGAGAAAAATCTACAACCAAGATTACTGTACCTGGCAAGGATCTCATTCAAAATTGAGAGACAAGCAAAAGTTAAGAGAATTCAGTACCACCAAACAGTTTTATGACAAATGTCAAAGGGACTTATATGGTCAAGAAATACAAGAAAAGAAAAAAGATCTATAAAATCAACTCCAAACAATTAAGAAAATGGCAATAGAAACATATATATCAATAATTACTTTAAATATAAATGGATTAAATGCTCCAACCAAAAGACACAGACTGGCTGAATGGATACAAAAATAAGACCCATATATATGTTGTCTACAAGAAACCCAATTCAGACCTAAAGACACATATAGACTGAAAGTGAGAGGGTGGAAAAATATATTCCATGCAAATGGGAAGCAAAAGAAAGCTGGAGTAGCAATCCTCATATCAGACAGAATAGACCTTAAAATAAAGAAGATTACAAGAGATAAGGAAGGACACTACGTAATGATCAAGGGATCAATCCAAGAGGAAGACAAAACTATTGGGAATATCTATGCACCCAACACAGGAGCACCTCAATACATAAGACAAACACTAACAGACACAAAAGGAGAAACTGACAGTAACACAATTAATAGTAGGAGACTTTAACGCCCTACTCACACCAATGGACAGATCATCAAAACAGAAAATTAATAAGGAAACACAAGTCTTAAATGATACATTAGATGAGATGGATCTCATTGATATCTTCAGGACATTCCATCCAAATGCAGAAGAATACAATATCTTCTCAAGTGCACATTCTCCAGGATAGACCACATCTTGGGTCACAAATCAAACTTCAGTAAATTTAAGAAAATTGAAATCACTTTAAGCATCTTCTCTGATCACAACACTATGAGACTAGATTATCAATTACAAGAAAAAAACTGTAAGAAACACAAACACATGGAGATTAAACAACATTTCGAAATGACCAACCGATTACTAAAGAAATCAAAAGGGAAATAAAAAAAATTTCTAGAAGCAAACGATAATGAAAACACAACTCAAAACCTATGGGATGCCGCAAAAGCAGTCCTAAGAGGGAAGTTTATAGTAATACAATCCTACCTCAAGAAACAAGAAAAACATTGAATAGACAACCTAACTTTACATCTAAAACAACTGGAAAAAGAAGAACAAAACCCCCCCCAAAATTAGTAGAAGGAAAGAAGTCATAAAGATCCAAGCAGAAATAAATGAAAAAGAAATGAAAGAAACAATAGTAAAGATTAAAGATAAACAAAATTGACAAACCTTAAGCCAGACTCATCAAGAAAAAAAGAGAAAAGAATCAAATCAAAATTAGAAATGAAAAAGGAGAGGTTACAACAGACAATGCAGAAATACAAAGGATTATAAGAGACTATTATGAACAACTATATGGCAATAAAATAGATAATCTCGAAGAAATGGACAGATTCTTAGAAAAGTTCAATCTTTCAAGACTGAACGAGGAAGAAATAGAAGTTATGAAAAACCCAATTACAAGCACAGAAACTGAAGCTGTGATAAAAAATCTCCCAAAAATAAAAGCCCAGGACCAGATGGCTTAACAGGAGACTTCTATCAAACATTTGGAGAAGAGCAAATGCCTATCCTTCTAAAACTCTTTCAAAAAATTGCAGAGGAAGGAACACTTCATTTCTGGGAGGCCACCATCACCCTGATACCAAAACCAGACAAAGACAACACAAAAAAAGAAAATTACAGGCCAATATCACTGATGAACATGGATGCAAAAATCCTCAACAAAATTTTAGCAAACAGTATTCAGCAACACATCAAAAGCTCATACACCATGATCAACTTGGGTTTATTCCAGGGACACAAGGATTTTTCAATATATGCAAATCAGTTAATGTGATATACCATATTAACAAATTGAAAGATAAAACCATATGATAATCTCAATAGATGCAGAAAAAGCCTTAGATAAAATTCAGCACCCATTTATGATTAAAACTCTTCAAAAAATGGGCATAGAAAAAACATACCTCGACATAGTAAAGGCCATTTATGATAAGCCTACAGCAAACATTATTCTCAATGGTGAAAAACTGAAAGCATTCCCCCTAAGATCAGTAACAAGACAAAGGTGCCCACTTTCACTACTATTATTCAACATAGTTCTGGAAGTCCTAACTACAGCAATCAGAGAAGAAAAAGGGATCCAGATTGGAAAAGAAGAAGTAAAGCTCTTGATATTTGCAGATGACATGATACTGTACACAGAAAACCCTAAAGATAGTATCATAAAATTGCTAGAGCTAATCAGTGAATTTAGCAAAGTTGCAGGATATAAAATCAATACACAGAAATCACTTACATTTCTATATACTAACAAAAAATCAGAAAGAGGAATCAAGGAGTCAATCCCATTCATGACTGCAACAAAAAGAATTATATATCTAGGAATAAACCTACCTAAAAAGACAAAAGAACTGTGTAGAGAAAATTATAAGACACTAACGAAAGAAATCAAAGATGACATAAACAGGTGGAGAGATATTCCATGTTCCTGGATAGGAAGAATCAATGGTGTAAAAATGACTCTACTACCAAATGCAATCTACAGATTCAATATGACCCTTATCAAACTACCAATGGCATTTTTCACAGAGGTAGAACAAAAAACTTTACAATTGATATGGAAACACAAAAGACCCCAAAAAGCCAAAGTGGTCTTGAAAAAAAACCATGGGCTATTTCACCTAAAAGATGACACTGTGAAAGTGCTGCACTCAATATGCCAGCAAATTTGGAAAACTCAGCAGTGGCCAAAGGACTGGAAAAGGTTTGGTTTTCATTCCAATCCCAAAGAAAGGCAATGCCAAAGAATGTTCAAACTACCACACAATCCCATGCATCTCACACACCAGTAAATTAATGCCCAAAATCCTCCAAGCCAGGCTTCAACAGTACATGAACCATGAACTTCCAGATGTTCAAGCTGGCTTTAGAAAAGGCAGAGGAACCAGAAATCAAATTGCCAACATCTGCTGGATCATTGAAAAAGCAAGGAGTTCCAGAAAAAGATCTATTTCTGCTTTATTATGCCAAAGCCTTTGACTGTGTGGACAACAAGCAACCCTGAAAAATTGTTAGAGATGGGAATTCCAGACCACCTGACCTGCCTCTTGAGAAATCTGTATGCACATCTGGAAGCAACAGTTTGAACTGGACAAGGAACAACAGACTGGTTCCAAATAGGAAAAGGAGTATGTCAAGGCTGCATATTGTCATCCTGCTTATTTAACGTATACGCAGAGTACATCATGAGAAACGCTGAGCTGGAGGAAGCACAAGCTGGAATCAAGATTGCTGGGAGAAATATCAATAACCTCAGATATGCAGATGGCACCACCCTTATGGCAGAAAGCAAAAAAGAACTAAAGATCCTCTTGATGAAATGAAAGAGGAGCATGGAAATAGCTGGCTTAAAACTCATCATTAAGAAAACTAAGATCATAGCATCTGGTCCCATCACTTCATGGCAAATAGATGTGGAAACAATGGGAACAGTGGCAGACTTCATTTTGGGGGGCTCCAAAATAACTGTAGATGGTGACTGCAGCCATGAAATTAAAAGATGCTTGCTCCTTTTAAGAAAAGTTATGACTAACCTAGACAGCATATTAAAAAGCAGAGACATTACTTTGCCAACAAAGCTCCGTCCAGTCAAAGCCCTGGTTTTCCAGTAGTCATGTATAGATGTGAGAGTTGGACTATAAAGAAAGCTGAGTGCCGAAGAATTGATGCTTTTGAACTGTGGTGTTGGAGAAGACTCTTGAGAGTCCCTTGGACTGCAAGGAGATCCAACCAGTTCAACCTAAAGGAGATCAGTCCTGGGTATTCATTGGAAGGACTGATGCTGAAGCTGAAAACTCCAATACTTTGGTCACCTGATGCAAAGAGCTGACTCATTGGAAAAGACCCTGATGCTAGCAAAGATTGAGAAGGGGATGACAGAGGATAAATTGGTTGGATGGCATCACCGACTTTATGGACATGAGTTTGAGGAAACTCTGGGAGTTGGTGATGGACAGTGAGGCTTGGCATGCTGCAGTCCATGGGGCTGCAAAGAGTTGGACATGACTAAGTGACTAAACTGAACTGAACACCATACCAAAGATAAACTCAAAATGGATTGAAGACCTAAACATAAGACCAGAAACTATAAAACTCTTAGAGGAAAACCTAGGCAGAACACTTGATGACATAAATCAAAGCAAGATCATCTATGACCCACTTCCTAGAGTATGGGAAATAAAAACAAAACTAAACAATTGGGACCTGATTAAATTTAAAAGCTTTTCCACAGCAAAAGAAATTATAAAGAAGATGAAAAGACAACCCTCAGAATGGAAGAAAATAATTGCAAATGAAACAACAGACAAAGGATTAATTTCCAAAATATACAAGCAGCTCATACAGCTCAATACCAGAAAACAAACAATCCAATCAAAAAGTGGGGAAAAGACCTAAACAGACATTTCTCCACAGAAGACATACAGATGGCTAATAAACACATGAAAAAAATGCTTAACATCGCTCATTATTAGAGAAATGCAAATCAAAACTACAATGAGATATCACCTCATACCAGTCAGAATGGCCATCATCAAAAAGTCTACAAACAATAAATGTTGGAGAGGGTGTGGAGAAAAGGGAATGAATGCTCTGCCACTGTTAGTGGGAAAGTAAACTGATACAGCTACTAAAGAAGATGGTATGGAGAATCCTTAAAAAAAACTAGGAATAAAACCACCATATGACCCAGCAATCCCACTCCTAGGCATATACCTCCAGGAAACCAAAATTGAAATAGACACATGTATCCCATTGTTCATTGCAGCACTATTTACAATAGCTAGAACATGAAAGCAACCTAGATGTCCATCGACAGACGAATGGATAAACAAGTTGTGGTACATACACACAATGGAATATTACTCAGCCATAAAAAGGAATGCATTTGAGTCAGTTCTAATGAGGTGGATGAACCTAGAACCTATTATACAGAGTGAAGTGAGTCAGAAAGAAAAAGATAAACACCATATTTTAATGCATATGTACGGAATCTAGAAAAATGGTACTGAAGAATTTACTTACAGGGCAACAATGGAGAAACAGACATAGAAAATAGACTTATGGACATGGGGAAAGGGGAGGAGAGTGTGAGGTGTATGGAAAGAGTAACATAAATCTCTTTGTAACATATGGAAACACGTTACCATATGTAAAATAGACTGCCAATGGAAATGTGCTGTATGGCTCGGGAATCTCAAACAGGGGCTCTGTATCAGCCTAGAGGGGTGGGATGGGAAGGGAGATGGGAGGGAGGTTCAAAAGGAGGGGATATATGTATACCTTGGCTGATTCATGTGAGGTTTGACAGAAAACAACAGAATTCTGTTAAGCAATTATCCTTCAATAAAAAAATAAAAAAGAGAGAGACTCTCATACAGTTAGTTTGGCAAATTGTTTGGCAGCATCTGGTAAACTTGACTCAGGTATTCTACTTATAGAGAAACTCCCGCACATTTCACCAGGAGACAGATGGAGGAATGCTAACAGGAGGACATGCAGACTTTAGATTATTCCATGATGAATGCTGTGCAGGAGACAAACGCACTGATCCACTGTAACACTGGCTTCTCTGGTAGCTCAGTTGGTAAAGAATGTGCCTGCAATGCAAGAGACCCCAGTTTGATTCCTGGGTTGGGAAGATCTGCTGGAGAAGGGATAGGCTACCCACTCCGGTATTCTGGCCTGGAGAATACCATGGACTGCACAGTCCACAGAGTCGCAAAGAGTCAGTCACGACTGAGTGGTTTTCACTTTCACAGTAACATCTGTCAGTATGACTCATGTTATAATGAGTGAAGAAAAAAGTTGTAGAACTATATAGACTAAATCATATCATATATGTAAAGTTTAACAACAAAGAAAGCAATACTTTAATTTTGGCTATATTCAAACATAACAAGCATTTAAAAGCATGAGTGGAAGGACATCACTTCCATGGCTCCCTCTGCAGAGGAAGAAGGGAGAGAGGAAGGGGTGAAATATACTGGGTTGTGCCATCTTCCTCCTCTAGATTTTCTGAGGTGATGCCATCCAGCACTCAGCAAGCACCTGGTGTGTATCTGGTGAGTGAGTGAATGAATGAATCTAGTCCCACAAGATGGGAATTTTAAATACCATCTAAATGCAGGTAATCCCAAATTTGTATCCCAGCATGGACCTCCTTTTAGGCTTCAGACCATTTCCCCTCAGCTGCCTAAGGCCTTGTAATACTCTAGGCTCCATTTACAGTACCTTTATTTTTTTTGGCTGCACCACATGGGATTTTAGTTTCCTAACCAGGCATTAAACCCATGCCCCCTGCAGTGGAAAGGTGGATTCTTAACACTGGACCACCAGGGAAGTCCCTTCACCACCTTTTTTCTCTGCCTTTCATGTTTCAGCACATGGCACTCCCATCCAAACAGCTGCTCCAGGCAAAGCTGCCAGGTCATCCTCAGTCCAGGCCTTTATGGGGGACCTTGTTTCCCAGCTTATCACATGTAGAGGGGCTCTTTGACACAGATCCCTGAGCTCCTGTCTTAGTGGTTTACAAGTTACATCTAATCTCTGCGGTTACATCCAGATGCTGAGCTGAACTGTTCTGTTGGCAGGTCCCGGCCTAGCACCTCAAAATTGGAGGGCAGAACAGTCAGCCAAGTTGGGCAGTGCAGCTGACCCTCTGAGATGCAGCTGCACAGGTTTGGGTCCTGAAAGACCCCTGCTGACCCACAGTGTTCTGCAGTGCTACCTTGCAAGACTTGAGATGGCCACTGCAGATACCTCCCGCTGGACAGTGCTGCTTCTGTGGCTCAGAGGAACCAGACTGCTGTTGCTGGCAAGATTCCTGAATAAGGAAAATTTTTAAATATCTAGCCAGCCTTTCTCTATGGATAGAGAAATATGATTTACTTTTAGATAACTCCCACCCACCAGCCAAATTTCAAAAGGAAATACATAAGTGGCTCATAGCTGAGCAGTCATAGTGTCGTGGGGTTTTTCTATCAATACACTAGTGTTTTCCTAGTGATGTTCCAGGAAAGGGTTAAAAGATATGCTGAGATACTGACCCTCTCAAGCCTTGGGGCAACTAGCAAAGCCCCAGTCTCCTCCTCTTTGGGTAGTCCTGTCAGTTCCCCGCCCACCCCCCCCACCTGTGTGCTGTACAAACGTTAATTTCTCTGGTGCCTGAGGTGAGGAAGCTGGGAAGCAGAGTCCTAGACTGACTACAGAGCTGAATGAAATGTTTCCTTAAGTAGCAGCCTTGGAAGACTTCCTCATAAATGCAGAGGCTTGAATTAAAGATGAGAACCCATGTAGCTCCTAGAAGAGAAAGGTGTGTTCCCGGGGCAGGAGGTGAGAACTGGCTGCCTCCAGAACATGAATGATTCTGCTGGGGTAGACTCAGCATTTAGCAAGGTCAAGAGCAGAACAATAAGGAGAGAGGACTGGTCACAAGTTGAATGAGAATGGATGAGGAACGCACGTCTGCTACGCCCACCCTGCCTCACCCAGAGTGCCCTTCCCAGCGTACCCTGCACAAAGCCAATGAGGAACAGAAAAGTGTGGCACCTTCAAAGCCATCATTTTTCTCTCACTTACACCTAAACAACTGAGCTTCCCTGGCAGCTCAGCTCTCCCGATTCTTTGCAATGCGGTAGACCTGGGTTTGATTCCTGGGTTGGGAAGATCCTCTGGAGAAGGGAAAGGCTACCCATTCCAGTATTCTGGCCTGGAGAATTCCATGGACTGTACAGTCCATGGGGTCGCAAAGAGTCAGACACAACTGAGCGACTTTCACTCACACCTAAACCACTGGTGGCAATCTCATTCTCTCAATCCATCAGAACTGTCCAAATGAAGTTGTCTTATTTCTAAAGGAAATGGTTGGTAGCCATCTGTGATTATAACTTGAGTAATCTTAAATTCCCCAACTTGAAGAAATTCTGAACAGTTAATTATGGAAAGCTAGGCACTTGAGAAATAGTGTGTTTGACTGTTCTTACAAAAACCTAACTTTTCTCTGTATAGGATGACACTGTCAGGTTGGAAAGCAAGACAATTTGGGATTAACACCAACTCCAAAATGAAATCAACAAAAGGAGAGAGGAGTTTACCTATTCATTCCAGGGATTTCAGCCTGGGTACTCTTGAAATTGTCAGCCAGTTAATTCTATAGGGACTGTTCTGCCCATTGTAGGAGGGTTAATAGGTATTTCTGGTCTCTCGGCACTAGATGCCGGTTGTGACCACCAAAAATGTCTTCATGCGTGCTCAGTCACATCCAACACTTTGCAAACCCATGGACTGTAGCCCACCAGGCTTCTCCGTCCATGGGATTATCTAGGCAAGAACAATGGAGTGGGTTGTGATTTTCTCCTCCAGGGGATCTTCCCGACCCAGGAACTGAAGACTCATGGTTTTTCTCGAGATGTGGCAGGTCCCACTTCAGTTAGGACAGGGTATGTTGGTTTAGATAAAAATGCAAGATTCAACTATATGAAACTTAGAACAAATCCACTTTAAATATAAAGATACAGGTTAAAAGCAAAGGATAAGAAAAGTTAAAACAAAGTTAGCTTTAATAATAAGATAAAGGGAATATTTTAATAACAGATAAAATAGACTGCAGGACAAGGAATGTTTCCGGAGATAAATGACATATTCCATAATAATAAAAGGTACAATTCATAAAAGAATAACAGTCCTAAAGTGTATATACCCCATAAAAGAGGTCCCCACTCCATGATGCAAAAACTGACAGAACTAAAATTAGAAAGTGACAAATCCACAATGAAAAGTGAAGATTTCAATACTCTTCTACCTGTTATTGATGGAACAAGTAGACATAAAATCAATAAACATACAGAAGGTTTTAACAACAGTATAATCTTACCAGACCTGAAGACCATTTACAGAACACTCTACCCAACAACAGAATGCACAGTCTTTTCTATTGCAGATGAAACAGTTACTAAGGTAGTCCATAGGCTCGACTAAAGAAGTCTCAATAAATCACCTAAACTTCATATGAAACATGTAGTTTTTAACTTTTATATTATAGATGAAGAAATTGGGGAAAAAAAAAGTTAAATAAGTCAGTTGGTAAGCATCTAGAATGATATTTGAATAGGGTGATATTTCAGAGCTCATGAGTTTTGCTTTAACTTATTTAAAATATTTTTCCAGGCCACCATCTTTACTTTCTGTGAGGTTCTTGAAGTAGAAAGATGCATAAGGAATAACTGCAAAACAATTGCAAAACTCTGATAAGCTGGGTTGGTTTGTAAGACTCTAAGGCATATTTGCCAGTATAGTCTTGATTTATGCTTCTTGTCCTAGTACAATTATTAATAGTGCCTATTTCACTCACAAAAATGTCTTGGTTTAGATTATGAATAATTTGGTCCTAATTTAATAGGCTGTTTTGCTTGCTAAATTCAAGGTAGACTTTTGGAAATTGCCATACTCTGGCCAGTCACATGGAAAAAAACAATAAAACAGAAATGAGCATTGGAAGAGCCTGGTCTGCTAAGGCCAACTCTGAGAAATTGACTTCCCTGCTAATTAGGAGAAAGATGTCTGGTTTCCTTTCTTGATGGAATGAATCAGAGACAATTACCCTTTAAACTGTGTTTCCCAGGTGGCTCAGTGGTAAAGAATCTGCCTGCCAAGTAGGAGATAGGGGTATGATCTCTGGGTTGGGAAGATCCCCTAGAAAACGAAATATCAACCCACTCCAATATTCTTGCCTGGGAAATCCTATGGACAGAGAAGACTGGTGGACTACAATCCATGGAGTTGCAAAGAGACAAATGCAAGTTAGCGACTAAACAACCGCCACCACCACCCTTTAAACTACACTGCAAGAAAGCCAAAGTAAGGTGGGCATGGGAGTTGATTAAGAGAAAAGTAGTTCTACTCATTTGAATGAGCTCTTAACAGAGCCAATCATTGCCATCAACTCTGACCTTTTCAGATCTGATTCCTGAGTCCAGAGACATTCCCTAATCTAGCTGTAATCCCGACGTTCATACACTGGCATTGCCACATGGACTTTAGGTTTTCGTCCTTTTATTTGTGAATAGCCATTCATGATAGTAAAATGCACATTTCAGTGTGAGTCAGCAGCCTCCAAAGTAAACACAGACAAACAAGATAGTTGAATGTCAGCAAAATCATCAGATTTGAATTTACTTTTTGCAAGATTCAGTTCAGTTCAGTTAAGTCACTCAGTCGTATCTGACTCTTTGTGACCCATGAACTGCAGCACGCCAGGCCTCCCTGTCCATCACCAACTCCCGGAGTTCACCCAAACTCATGTCCATCGAGTTGGTGATGCCATCCAGCCGTCTCATCCTCGGTCGTCCCCTTCTCCTCCTGCCCCCAATCCCTCCCAGCTTCAGAGTCTTTTCCAATGAGTCAACTCTTCACGTGATTAGTGCTCCAAAAATTTAAACCTCCAGCTCTTGGAGAAACAGAGTAAAAGTTCCAACGAATTGGAGCCAGAAAATGAAACATTTAATATACATAGTGAGACGTTAAAATTCCAAGTCAGTCATTCTGGAGTACTGAGTCGGTGCTGCCAGAGAAAAGAACTGTATTTTTCTTAACACTTAAAGGGATAAACAAGCAGTTTTGAGGACAACTTCAACTTCCAGTTGGTTTGAGTGAAGTTATAGATACCCTAAGACTTGATCTCGGAAGCGGGGTGTCTCCTCCCGGGCCGCCACTGACCTCGGACGTGGGGTAGCTCCTCTCGGTCGCCACCCAGACCTCAGCACAGGGTAGCTCCTCTCGGCCATTCCTGCGCCATCGCAGCCTGGCACTCTAGGCTGCTGCCCCCGACCTCAGACACGGATCATGGAAAAAACAAGAGAGTTCCAGAAAAACATCTACTTCTGCTTTATCGACTATGCCAAAGCTTTTGACTGTGTGGATCACAATAAACTGTGGAAAATTCTGAAAGAGATGGGAATACCAGACCACCTAACCTGCCTCTTGAGAAATCTGTATGCAGATCAGGAAGCAACAGTTAGAACTGGACATGGAACAACAGACTGGTTCCAAATAGGAAAAGGAGTCCGTCAAGGCTGTATATTGTCACCCTGCTTATTTAACTTATATGCAGAGTACATCATGAGAAACGCCGGACTGGAAGAAACACAAGCTGGAATCAAGATTGCTGGGAGAAATATCAATAACCTTAGATATGCAGATGACACCACCCTTATGGCAGAAAGTGAAGAGGAGCTAAAAAGCCTCTTGATGAAAGTGAAAGAGGAGAGCGAAAAAAAGGATGAGATGGCTGGATGGCATCACTGACTCGATGGATGTGAGTCTGAGTGAACTCTGTGAGATGGTGATGAACAGGGAGGCCTGGCGTGCTGCGATTCATGGGGTCTCAAAGAGTCGGACACGACTGAGTGACTGTACTGAACTGAACTGAACAGTCTGTCTTCAAATAACTTACACTATGTTCAGTGAGCCAAACCCTAAGGTATCAAACACATATTATTAATATGTAACCACAAATTTGTAAGTATTATGAAGTAGAGAATACACACCACAATATAAATTGGGGACCTCACTTAAGATGGGAAGGAAGATCTTGCTAAGGAAATGGAACTCAAAGGCTGTAACTGGAAGGTTAAGGAGGAGTTTTCAGGGAAGATGGGGTAGGCATTTCATGAAGAAGACATAGTATGTACAAAGGCCCTGAGATGAATGGCATGTTCAGAGATCAGAAAGGCAGTACCGCTAAAACGTGATAAGAAAGATGATGCATTGACCTAAGATGAAATCAGGGAGTATGCATGGACCAGGTTATGGATTTAACAGGTCATGTTCAAAAGTTCCAAGATTTCTATGTCCAAATGGAAGCTGCTCTGTAGTACTGTTTGAAGTATTAGGAACATATATGATACAAAAGACAAGGTCTGTATCCTCAGAAATCTTCTGCTTTCTGTGGAAACTGGTTTATATATAACAGTATTCTCTGTTCGGAGAAGGCAATGGCACCCCACTCCAGCACTCTTGCCTGGAAAATCCCATGGATGGAGGAGCCTGGTAGGCTGCAGTCCATGGGGTCGCTAAAAGTCGGACACGACTGAGCGACTTCCCTTTCACTTCTCACTTGCATGCATTGGAGAAAGAAATGGCAACCCACTCCAGTGTTCTTGCCTGGAGAATCCCAGGGACGGGGGAGCCTGGTGGGCTGCCGTCTATGGGGTCGCACAGAGTCAGACACGACTGAAGTGACTTAGCAGCAGCAGCAGCAGCATTCTCTGTTGCTGTGTGAAAACAGTTGGAAAAAATCCAGGGTGGCCACAGGTGGACCACTTAGGAGGCTGTGGTCATAGACCAGGAGAGAAATGTCAGCGGCTTGGACTGGAGTGGCAGCATTTGAGGTGTAGAGGCGCAACTGCATAAGAAAGAATGGTGCCCAGAGGCCTCCAGATTTGGAGGGACTTAAGCTCATCTAATTGCCGGGGCTTCCCAGGTGGCTCAGTGGTAAAGAATCCACCTGCTAATGCAAGAGACTCAGAAGATGTGGGTTCGATCCCTAGGTCAGGAAGATCCCCTGGAGGAGGAAATAGCAACCCATTCCAGTATTCTTGCCTGGAAAGCCCCATGGACAGAGGAGCCTGGCACGCTGCAGTCTATGGGGCTGCAAAGAGTTGGACACGTTTAGATCTTTAACGTAAGATGAGAAACTATAAAACTCTTAAGAGGAGAACATAGGCAAAGTACTCTCTGACATAAATCGCAGCAGGATCCTCTAAGACCCACCTCGCAGAATACTGGAAATAAAAGCAAAAATAAACAAATCTAATTAAAATTAAAAGCTTCTGCACAACAAAGGAAACTATAAGCAAGGTGAAAAGACAGCCTTCAGAATGGGGGAAAATAATAGCAAATGAAGCAACTGACAAAGGAATAATCTCAAAAATATACAAGCAACTCCTGAAGCTCAATTCTAGAAAAATAAACGACCCAATCAAAAAAGGGGCCAAAGAACTAAACAGACATTTCTCCAAAGAAGACAGAGAGATGGATAACAAACACATGAAAAGATGCTCAACATCACTCATTATCAGAGAAATGCAAATCAAAACCACAATGAGGCACCATCTCACGCCAGTCAGAATGGCTGCTATCAAAGTCTAAAAACAACAAATCCTGGAGAGGGTGTGGAGAAAAGGGAACCCTCTTACACTGTTGGTGGGAATGCAAACTAGTACAGCCATTATGGAGAACAGTGTGGAGATTCCTTAAAAAACTGGAAATAGAACTGCCATATGACCCAGCAATCCCACTGCTGGGCATACACACCAAGGATACCAGAATTGAAAGAGACACATGTACCCCAATGTTCATTGCAGCACTGTTTATAATAGCCAGGACATGGAAACAACCTAGATGTCCATCAGCAGATGAATGGATAAGAAAGCTGTGGTACATATACACAATGGAGTATTACTCAGCATCAAAAAGAATTCATTTGAATCTGCTCTAATGAGATGGATGAAACTGGAACCTATTATACAGAGTGAAGTAAGCCAGAAAGAAAAACACCAATACAGTATGCTAACGCATATATATGGAATTTAGAAAGATGGTAATGATAACCCTGTATGTGAGACAGCAAGAGACACAGATGCATAGAACAGTCTTTTGGACTCTGTGGGAGAGGGAGAGGGTGGGATGATATGGGGGAATGGCATGGAAACATATCATATAAGAAACGAATTGCCAGTCAGGTTCGATACAGGATGCTTGGGGCTGGTACACTGGGATGACCTGGAGGGATAGTATGGGGAGGGAGATGGGAGGGGGTTCAGGATGGGGAACACATGTACGCCCGTGGCGGATTCATGTTGATGTGTGGCAGAACCAATACAATATTGTAAAGTAAAAAAAAAAAAAGAGTTGGACACAACTGAGCACACACACACACAATCTAACTTCTACATGATGTTGATATGCCTTTTTTTTAACAACCAGAGCAGAAGATGTACATTCTCCTGCTTGTGCATTTTCAGAAATTCATTACCTGTTTCTTTTTCATATGGTGCTAAAATCTGCCTCTATCTAAAAGGGCTCTATGTGCTTCCTTCAGACATTGAAGTTAACCCCCCTTCAAGCCAAATATTCTCATTTTCTTCAGTTTATCCTCATGTGACATGGCACCAAACCCTTCACTACTCTGCATATCTTACAAGTACCTATTCCCATCCACGGCCACCACCCTACTCTGGACTGTCTATGTGTAACAGACAACATCACTCAATTAATACACAACTTATCACTTTCGTATTCACCCAAAAAAAAGTGAGTACAAATTTAAAGTCAAGCCCTGATGATGTCTATACTGTTAGCTTTATTTTTGTGTAATTTTGTTTCTATCTTAAGATTCCAGAATATATACATCTTTAGGAATTAATCATGATTTGTCCATTAGTGAAAGTAAGTAGCTGGCCCTGGTGTGCAGGCCTCAAAAATTATTGCAAGGATTACTGAACAAAATAAACTTTGACAATGAGAAAAAATATGCTAAGAGGATAAAATTATGAATAATCTCTTCCACAGCACTTCCATACACTCTGGGAATGACATCTGCAACCACGGCTTCAATAAAATTGCAGAGCTGTGCTTCTGAAATGCCTTAACTAAACTCTGTGCTCGGGAACCTGTGGCTTTACAGTAATGTCAAAAGCCCAGGAGGTCATGAATGACTCATAATGTCCCACTGCTTTTTGAATGGCTCCACATCGAAATCCACAGTTGGCAGTGAAACAAAGAACACTATAATAAGCACTTTATGCTGTTTTGAAAGAAACTTTTAGCTTTAACTGAATGAAAAAGAAGTGTACTCAATAAAAGAGTTTAATTTTCTAAACTACTATCAAAATACATTCCTTTCTGTTATATTAGTTCTTATTATCCAAGTTGACAAGGTTAGAGAAAAAAACAATTGAGTTTTTCCCTTTTCTTTTTTTCTCTTCAAAGGAGTTGCATTAAATTTAAATTGGATTCTCTGAAACTTGGCTCTACATGGACATTTCTTGTCAGTTATCTGGAATATGAAATTTCTAGACCAGTGCTTCTCAAACTTTAATGTGCATATGAATCACCTAAGGTTCTTTATGAAGTACAGAAAGTATTTAGTGGGGCTTGAGAGGCTGCATGTCTCATCAGCTCTGGGTGATGCTGTGGCTGACAGTCAGGGGCCACACTGTAGTTAGCAGGTGGTTGCTGAGGTCAAAGACCCTCTCTATATGGCTGCTCTTTGTAGAAAGAAAAAGTTGAAGTAGAGAGTTGCCTAAGGGTCTTTCACATTTTAAAATCTCAAGATTGCCAACAATTTTGATTTCCTTAATTCTGTATGTCGTGAGTCTTTTTAGTCCAGAAAGGCAATATAAAATTACCAGTATGTCTCACTTCATGTAATAGATTGGAGAAGGTGATGGCACCCCACTCCAGTACTCTTGCCTGGCAAATCCTATGGACAGAGGAGCCTGGTGGGCTGCAGTCCATGGGGTCGCGAAGAGTCTGACACGACTGAGTGACTTTCCTTTCATGTTTCACTTACACGCATTGGAGAAGGAAATGGCAACCCACTCCAGTGTTCTTGCCTGGAGAATCCCAGGGACGGGGGAGCCTGGTGGACTGCCGTCTATGGGGTCACACAGAGTCGGACACGACTGAAGTGACTTAGCATGTAATAGATAGTTGTTTAAAAATAATTAGTAAGTCATCTTATAAAATGACTCATGTCTTTAATTCTTCAGAGAAATATACTATTTAGAGAACTCTGGTTTTCTACAAAGGAAAGAATCTCAAAGTGCTTGGTGCCTTGTTTCAGCTTTTTATTTGTAAGGATTTTTCAGCACAGATCTATGTGACATGAAGTCTACCACTCTTGTCAACTTTTTGCACAATGGGAGTATTTGCTGAGGACATGGGGAAGAGTGCAGCTACCTTTGTTTTTTAGAAAACAGATTCTGCAATTGGAGAAATGTTGAGGGACACTGGTGCAGAGTGGAAAGGACACACACAGCTGCGCTTCCCCACTTGATCTAGTGGCTCTCAACCCGAGAGACAGAGTAGAATCACTCATGAGGAGGGAAGAAGAGGACTATCAAAGTCCCCAGTATCTGAGTCCAGTCCTTGCAGATTCTAGTTTAGTTGGTCTAAACTAGGACCTGGCTATGAATATTTTTCTTAAGGCTCCACAGGTCAGTTTGGTGAAGTTCTAACTACAACTTCATAGCATGAAACAAGCTGAACTGAAACAAAACGTGGAAATCCTGGGAGATCTTTTGGAGTGAGGTCCAGAATGATACCTTATTTTTCAATCATCTTAAATTTGATTACAGTCTTCTCCTGAGCCAAAAAATAACTCCCCCCCCCCCCATTAACTAGATTACATAGGATAGTTCTGAATTCTTTTAATAGGCCTTTTGGACAAAAGGTCTTCTGAAACATTTAAGCACCTGTCACCAAATGTCATGCTTTCCCATTCTTAAACAAAAGGCTCAAATGATAAGTTAGTCAAGCAAAATGAAGTTTAACAAGAAGGAATATAACTTTCATAAAGGTCACTATCATCACCAGATAATCCTGAGAGGAAATGTGGCTTGGCTTATGTAAAAAACACTTAGAGGTTTTAATCAATTTCAAGCTCAATGTGAATTAACAGCTAATGTGAACTACCAGCAACTCAAAGCGAAACTACTATGCATTGATGCACTACAGTTTTCACAGAAACAGACATCAGACCTTCTTGACCTTATATTAGACAGACCATACCTAGAAGAAACCAGTGCTCATTTAAAGAAGAATCTGGATAAAAAAGAAAAAAAATTACAAATTCCAGTTAGCTCCCAAAGTCCTCTAGCTTGTTTCTAGGAAGGCAGCAGGAGGAGGAGACTGGAAAAACAAGCAGTGTGGGAGTACAGAGCTTAGGAGAAGCACAGATAAAATTACCCCCAGAAAGAAAAAGTGAAACCATTAACGACCTGGAAGTTCATAACCCTTGCTAAAGAGAAGGAGGTCCCAACGTATGCAAGATAGGAAATGTTAGCCTCGGAGTACCAGAACTTGAGAGTGAGAACTGGGTATAGAGATAAGAGTGGTGGTACCTGGAGATGAGCAATGAGGGGAAAGAAGGAAAAAGAAGTAAAGTAAGGCTCCTGCAGAAAAGAAAGAAAAATAAGACAAAGCATTGCTTTAAAAATAATGATCCTGAGAATAGTATCTATCCTCTTTCCCTGCTCACAAACTGTAAAGGTTTTTTGAGTGGAAAGAAAGAGGTACAGCCAGCATGTTACAATTGAATATAACACCAAGGACCCCATGAGAACATATCCCACCACCTGCTGCATATGCAGTGGTCAAGAAGCATAATTGCTAGTCTAAAGCCAGAAGATATAACACCCAATGCAGCAGCCAGCCATTCACGTGTGCTTTCTGAAGTGTGGTCAGTCCAAACTCAGAGATGTTATATGTGTAAAATACACTGAATTTCAAGGACTTACTATGAAAAAAGGATGAAAAGTATATCATTAATGATTTTTCTGTACTGATTGCTGAATGATATATTAGCTTTAGATAAGAATTATAATCTTCCCCTGATTAAAATACATACCAAACAAAATATACTCTAGGCAAAATTGAAACAATAATAGTTTGCTTGTATAATGTTAAATAGAATATATTTTTAACTATTTTTATAATTACATGACTAGATAACTTAATATTATGTATGTGTCTCACACCATATTTTAATTGGACAGCACTGGCCTTGAGGGGAAAATCAGGAAAAGAGAAGGAATCACCAAATAGTTGTACTTATTTGAAAGGTAAAATAGTACATCTCAGGAAGCATATTAAGTATAGCTATTTAGAAAATAAAATACTATGACTTCTGCTTTTGGCTATTATGGACAAATTGGGACTAGATTATTCTAGCATGTTAAACAAATAAAAAACTCGATAAAATATGCGAAACAGCAGTTTTTAGACACTGGTCAATAAGCTGCTTGGGACTGTGATTCCTGAGAAAAGGGAAATGAAGGAGGGGAGCCCCTCAGCTGCCCCAGTCACCACCTGGAGGAAGCTTCCAAAAGCTGAAGCACAGCAAGGATGCCAAAGGGAGCCCAGTGAGGAGAGGAAACAGAGACTGGCATTCACCAGAGCCAAGGACGCTAGAATTCATGGGGCAGGATGCTGGTAAGAAAGGAGTTACACAGAGAGTGTGCTCCACAAATCTTCAGTGGGGCCCCCTTCAGCTTTTGGCTGAATACTGATCAGTGCATGTGTATAAGGAAACTACTGGAGACGAGGCCAAGGACCATCAGAAGGGAGTTGGCAAAACAACCTCTGGAGCCCATGCTGAACTGGCCATTTGTTGTCCACCCAGAGTAGAAAGAACTCTTTGTACACAGGCAGTAAGGATAGTACTCTGAAGGACTCCACTTAATAGTCATAGACTAAAGGCTGTTCTACTCTCATCTTCATAAAGCTAAAAGCAGGCTTTAAAAGGACCAAACTTATTACAAGTAACTTGGCTTAATGCAAAACTGAAACACACTAGCAAAAAAAAAAAAAAAAAACACCACCAAAACCAAAAAACACTATTTGAAAGAATACAACAATATCTAGCATCTACCGCAGTAAATTCAAAATGTCTGGAATCCAATCAAAAACTACCAGGTTTGCAAAGAAGCTGGAAAATGTCACATAACTCAGAAAAAATTCAGTTAATAGAATCAGACCCAGAACTATTAGAGATGACATAATTAGCACACAAAGATGCTAAGATAATTATTATAAATTATGCCTCATATT
Organism: Cephalophus harveyi; assembly: GCA_006410635.1. Taxonomy (NCBI): domain Eukaryota; kingdom Metazoa; phylum Chordata; class Mammalia; order Artiodactyla; family Bovidae; genus Cephalophus; species Cephalophus harveyi. Next base: position 42,605 of record SJYT01053993.1, read on the forward strand.
CAAGGAGGTAGAAAAAAACATTAATGAAAGAAATGGAAGATATAAAAAAAATCAAATGCAATTTATAGAGATGAAAAATGGAACATCTGAAATTTAAAAACACACAGGATAGGCTTAACTGTGGTTAGACACAGTAAAAGAAAACATTAAAAACTGAAGACGTAGCAATAGAAAATTTTCGAAATAAAACTGATCAAAAATAAAAAGGCTGAAAATGAATAGAACAGCAATGATTTGTGGGCCAGTAAAGTGGTAATTGAAGTCCCAGAAGAACACAGAAAAAGAATGACAGAAGAAATTTTGAAAATGTTGTTGAAATTTGATGAAAATTATGAACCCCACAGATTCAAGAAGCTCAACAAACCTCATGCATAAAAACATACCAAGACATGTCCTAATCATGAAAATTAGTGCTAAAGAGAAAATCTTAAAATCAGCCAGAAGATACATTATTTAGAATAACAAAGCTAACAGGATAGCAATATCTCACCAGAAAGTATGTAAGCCAGAAGACAACGAAGCAGCATCTTCACAGTAGTGAAAGAAAGGGGAAAAAAGAAAAAGTAAATAAAAAAGGAAAAATTGAAGACTTTTTCAGACAAAAACTGACATAATTAATTACCAGCAGACCTGTACTACAAGAAATGAGTGTCTTCATGTGGAAAAAAGAACAGAAAAAAAAAAAACTGCTACCAAATGGATACTTATATTTACAGAAAGGAATGAAAAGAGCCAGAAATGACACATATGGAGGAAAACATAAAATACATTAAACTTTTTAATTTTTCAATTAACTGTTCAAAGCAGAAAAGCAATATAAGATATTATTTATAATACATATAACTAGTATATACATATACTTGTTTTTTATATAAATATTACATAATTAAAACTATATAGAATTTATATAATTATTATATACAATTAAAATGCATGACAACAGTAACACAAAATACAGGAGTGAGTAAGTAAATAAAACTGTTTCTGGGCTTGAGGAAGAAAACATGATTTACCTCTACAGAAAGGGGAAAAGGATATATGTGCAGATAGGAGGTGATTCCCAATCCGAGAGATTTTTACCTGGGAACATTTGAGAACACCTGGAGACATTCTTGGTTGTCATAACTATGGGTGAGGGCGTCACTAACACCTGGTGAGCAGAGGCCAGGGGTGCTGCTAAAACAGCCTACAGTGCACAGGACAGCCCCTACAACAATCGCCTGGCCCAGGATGTCTCCAGTGTCTTCAGTGCTGCGGAGCTCCATGCCAGAGACAGACCTGCTAACTTCAAGGATGCCTCTGGAACACACAGGGAAGAGAGGCAGTCAGCACTTACAGGACCTTCTGTGAAAACTGGGAGCCAGGAGGGCCGCCAGGTGATGAGAGTGAGCAGATGAGGGACCAGATCTACCAGACTCCAGCACTTGCCTCCCAACAGCTTTATGAAACTTCTTGGGAAGGCTCAGTCTGACCCCTGACTCCTTTACAGGGCAGTGTCCAGGGGCTCAGGCTATGCCTACTCACCCGTTCTCACTCCAAAAACCCTCATGTGGCAGGTTTTCTCACCAGACACCTCAGCAAGTGTTTCAATGCTTCCTGGCCCTGGGTGGGCCAGGGCTCTGTCATCTATTTTTCACAGCTCAAAAAGTATATACAACATGAGAGAAACAAGTGTCTTGGGAGTGAGGGGGGAACAGGAAAATATACTGGGGTTGAGACTGACTTGGAATCATTGCAATGTTTGGTTCCATGATTATGACACTACCACGTATTTCTCCACATCTCACAGTGTGGAGAGTAATTTCATTTACTTTTGTTGTTGCTAAGTTGTGCCCAACTCTGTGACCCCATGAACTGTAGCACACCAGGCTTCCTTGTCCTTCACTTTTCCTGGAGTTAGGTCAGATTCATAAGCATCTATCTAACCATCTCATCCTCTGTGACCCCTTCTCCTTCTGCCTTCAATCTTTCCCAGCATGAGGGTCTTTTCCAACAAGTCAGCTCTTTGCATCAGGTGGCCAAAGTATTGGAGCTTCAGCTTCATCATCAGTCCTTCCAATGAATATTCAGGGTTGATTTCCTTTAGGATTGACTGGTGTGATCTCCTTGCAGTCCAAGGGACTCTTGAGAGTATTCTCCAGCACCACAATTCAAAAGCATCAATTCTTCAGTGCTCAGAGCTCTCACATCCATACATGACTACTAGAAAAACCATAGCTTTTATACAGATCTTTGCCGGCAAAGTGGGTCTCTGCTTTTTAATACACTGTCTATGTTTGTCATCACTTTCCAAGGATCAAGTGTCTTTCAATTCCATGGCAGAAGTCACCATCCACAGTAATTTTAGAGCCCAAGAAAATAAAATCCACTTTTTCCCCTTTTATTTGCCATGAAATGATGGGACCAGATGCTATAATCTTAGTTATTGAATGCTGAGTTTTAAGCCAGCTTTTTCACTCTCCTCTTTCATCTTCATCAGGAGGCTCTTTGGTTCCTCTTCACTTTCTGCCATTAGAGTGGTATCATCTGCATATATGAGGCTGTTGATATTTCTCCCAGCAATCTTGATTGCAGCTTGTGCTTCATTCAGCCCAGAATTTCACATGATGTATGTAAGTTAAATACAGGGTGACAATATACAGCCTTGTAATACTCCTTTCCAAATTTTGCACTAGACTGCTTTAGTGCATGTAAGGTTCTAACTATTGCTTTTGACTTGCATACAGGTTTCTCAGGAGGCAGGTAAGATGGTCTGGTATTCCCATATCTTTAAGAATTTTCCACAGTTTGTTGTGATCCACACAAAGGCTTTAGCATAGTAAATGAAGTTTATGTTTTTCTGAAATTCCCTTGCTTTTTATATGATCCAATGGATGTTGGCAATTTGATCCCTGGTTCTTGTGCCTTTCCTAAACTCAGCTTGCATACCTAGAATTTCTCGGTTCACATACTATTGACAACTAGCTTGAAGGATTTTGAGCATTACCTTGCTAGCATGTGAAATGAGTACAATTGTGTGGTACTTTGAACATTCTTTGACATTGCCCTTCTTTGGGATTGGAATGAAAACCGACCTTTTCCAGTCCTGTGGCCACTGAGTCTTCCATATTTGCTGACATGTTGAGTGCAGCACTTTAACAGCATCATCTTTTAGGATCTGAAATAGCTCAGTTTGAATTCCATTCATTGCTCATAGCAATGCTTTCTAAGGTCCACTTGACTTTACACTCCAGGATGTCTTGTTCGAGGTCAGTGATCATACTATTATGGTTGTCCAGGTCATTAAGACCTTTTTTGTATAGTGATGTATATTCTTGCCTCCTTTTCTTAATCTCTTCTGCTTCTCTTATGTCCTTTATCATGCCCATCTTTACATGAAACATTTCCTTGATATCTCCACTTTTATTGAAGAGATCTCTAGTTTATCCCATTCTACTGCTTTCTGCTATTTCGCTGTGTTGTTCACTTAAGAAGGCTTTCTTATCTTTCCTTTCTATTCTCTGGAATTCTGCATTCACATGGGTATATCTTCCCCTTTATCCTTTGCCTTTTGCTTCTCTTCTTTTCTCAGCTGTTTGCAAAGCCTCCTCAAATAACCACTTTGCCTTTTTTCATTTCTTTTTCTTGGGGATGGTTTTGGTCACCACCTCTTACACAATGTTATAAACCTCCATCCATATTTCTTCAGGCACTCTATCAGATCTAATCCCTTGAATCTATTTGTCACTTCCACTGTATAATCATAAGGGATTTGATTTAGGTCATACCTGAGTGGCCTATAGGTTTTCCCTACTTTCTTCAATGTAAGCTTGAATTTTGCAATAAGGAGTTTGTGATCTCAGCCACAGTCAGCTGCTGGTCTTGTTTTCACTGACTGTATAGAGCTTCTCCATTTTTGGCTGAAAAGAAAATAGTCAATCAGATTTCAGTATTGACCATCTGGTGATGTCAATGTGTAGAGTTGTCTCTTGGGTTGTTGTAAAAGGTTGTTTGCTATGACCTATTTGTTCTCTTGACAAAACTCTGTTATCTGTTGCCCTGCTTCATTTTGTACTTCAAGGCCAAACTTGCCTGTTACTCCAAGTATCTTTTGACTTTCTACTTTTGCATTCCAATCCTCTATGATGAAAAGGACATCTTTTTTTTTTTTTTTTTGGTGTTACTTCTAAAAAGTCTTGTAGGACTTCACATAACCAGTCAACTTCAGATTCTTCAGCATTAGTGGTCGGGGCACAAACTTGGATTACTGTGATATTGAATATTTTGCCTTGGAAACGAACTGAGATCATTCTGTTGTTTTTGAGACTGCAAGTAATACCGCATTTCAGACTTTTTGTTGACTAAGAGGGCTACTCCATTTCTTCTAAGGGATTGCTGCCCATAGTAGTAGATATAATGGTCATCTGAATTAAATTCTCCCATTCCTGTCCATTTTATTTCCTAAGATGATGATATTCACTGATTCCTAAGATATTGACATTCACGCTTGCCACATCCTGCTTGTTCACATTCAATTTACCTTGATTCATGGACTTAACATTCCAGCTTTCTATGCAATATTGTTTTTTATAGCATCAGACTTCACTTTCATCACCAAACACATCCATAACTGAGCATCATTTCTGCTTTGGCCCAGCCGCTCCATTTTTCCTGGAGCTATTTGTAATTTCCCTCTGCTCTTCCCTAGTAGCATATTAGACACTATCCAATCTGGGGAGATCACCTTCTGGTGTCAAATCTTTTTGCCTTTACATACTGTTTATGGGGTTCTTACAGGAAGAATGCTGGAGTGGTTTGTCAGTCCCTCTTCCAGTGGACCATGTTTTGTCATAACTCTTCACTATGAACCGTATGTCTTGGGTGGCCCTGTACAGCATGGTCCATAGCTTCATTGACTTACACAAGCCTCTTTACCACAACAAGGTTGTGATCTATGAGGGAGAATTTCATTTACATCACAGCGTTTTATCCTTACCACAACCCTGTAAGGCAGTTAGACAGTTATCAACTTGAATTAGAGAATGGAAGGCGGAGACACAAATCAAGATGGCAGAGAAAGAGGACACGGAACTCGCCTCTCCCCATGAACACAGTAAAAATACACCTACATGTGGAAAAATCCTCACTGAAATCTAACTGAAAACTGGTTGTAAACCTATACAACCAAGACTGTAAGGAAGACACATGCAGGAAGGAAAGAGAAGCAACTGCATTTGGACCTGGGCCCTGGAGGGGACTCAGAGATAAAGGAGATGACATGGGTGGAGATGCTTCCTAGGGAGTGAGTGGTTTGAGCCACATATTGGCCATCTCAGCCCTGGGGTGCAACAAAGGGAAGGTGAGACCCCTTGGCTAGTAGAAGGACTGTAACACAAACAGAAGATCTGAGCAAAAGCTAGACTCTGCTCATGAGAAGCATGGGAACACTTGCTTGCTCCCAAGACAGGGTAGAAAGACTGGATTGCGACCACATGGCTGTCTGACTGGTTTTCTGTGACTATCCTAGTGTGCCCCTCAGCCCAAGCTAAGCCAATACCCCAGCACTGTTTGCCTTGTGTTGCAACGCCACACGGGAGCATAGACAACTACAACCAAGGAAAATCTCAACTGTGAGATGCTGTAACAGCTCAAATCCAAGTGGCAACTGAGCAGGGAGCAGGCAGCCAGTCCTGGCGATTGCAGACACAGTGCCTCAGAGGCAGATCTCATCTCTGATGGCAGCCAGGGTGCCACAACCCCTGCCCTGACCCTCCCTGAGTACCCAGCCCCTCCTACTCCAACTCTGCTACCCTTATGAGCTGAGGGTGCCAGGGCCGGGACAGAGCACACACTTAGACAGAGCTTCTGCTCCAACAACTAGAGACATGAATCATAAATAATGAATTAATCGTGATTTACCCATTAGTGAAAGTTAGCAGCTGGCCCTGGTGTGCAGGCCTCAAAAATTACTGCAAGGATTACTTAACAAAATAAACTTTGACAATGATAAAAATATGCTAAGAAGATAAAATTATGAATAATCTCTGCCACAGCACTTCCATACACTCTGGGAATGACATCTGCAACCACAGCTTCAATAAAATTGCAGACCTGTGCTTTTGAAATGTTTTAACTAAACTCTGTGCTTGGGAATCTGTGGCTTTTTTACAGTAATAGCAAAAGCACCAACAATGGGGTGACACCCACTGGGCAGAGAATATACACCCATGGTGGATTCATGTCAATGTATGGCGGAACCAATATGGTATTGTAAAGTAAAATAAAGTAAAAAATAAAAAAATTAAAAAAATAAAATAAAATAAAAAGTGCAAAAAAAAAAAAAAAAAGATCCAGTCAGAACTGAAGAATACAATAACTTAAATGAAAAAACAAAACACTGAAAGGAATGAACAGCAGACTAGATGATACAGAAGAACACATAAGTCAACTAGAAGATAGAATAATGGAAAGCACACAGCAGAACAGCAAAAAGAAAAAACCATTTTTCTTAATGGAAATAGTTTAAGAGATCATCGGGATAACATCAAGTATCCCAGAAGGAGAAGAAAGAGAGAAGGGGATTGAACATGTATTTAATGAAATGATGGCTGAAAACGTCCCAAACCTGAAGAAGAAAACAAATATCCAGGTACAGGAAGCACAGAGGGTCCCAAATAAGATGAACCCAAACAGACACACACCAGGACAAATCATAATTACAATGGCAAAAGTCAAAGAGCCAATTCTAAAGGCAACAGGAGAAAAACAAAGAGATACAAGGGAACCCTTTGTGTATGATAAGGATAACAGCTGATTTTTCTGTAGTAACTTAGCAAGCTAGAAGGGAGTAGCATGATACACTCAAAGTGTTGAAAGGGAAACCCTGCAACCCAGGACATTCTACCCAGCAAGGTTATCATTTAGAATCCTAGTACAATTTTGTGGGGCTTCCCGGGTGGCTCAGTGGTAAAGAACCCACCTGCCAATGCAGGAGACTCAGGAGACATGGGTTCGACTGCTGGGTCAGGGAAAATCCCCTGGAAGAGGAAATGGCAAGCCACTGCAATATTCTTGCCTGGAAAATCCCATGGACAGAGGAGCCTGGCTGGCAACAGTCCACAGGGTTGTGAAAAGTCAGACACGACTGAGTAACAGAGGGCATGTGCGCGCGCACACACACACACACACACACACACATACAGAGTGTTTGTGGGATTGTAGATTTATGCAGCCACTATGGAAAACAGTGTGAAGTCTGCTTAAAAAAACAAAACAAAACAAAAAAAAACACCTAAAAACAGAATTACCATATGATCCAGAAATTTCACTACTGGGGATAGATCAGAAGAACACAAACACACTAATTTGAAAAGATATATTCACCCTAATGCTCAGAGCAGCATTATTTACAATAGCCAAGACATGGAAGCACCCTAAGTGCTTATCAATAGAAGAATGGATAAAGAAGAATGTGGTGTATGTATATATACTCAATGGAATATTACTCAGCCATAAAAAGAATGAAATTCTGCTACTCACAACATAAATGGACCTTAGTGAAGTAAGTCAGATGGAGAAAGACAAATATTCTACATTATCACTTATAAGTGGAATCCAAAAGATGAAACGAATGAATGTATATAATAAAACAGAAAAGGTCTCATAGACACAGAGATAAAACTAGTAGTTACCAGAGGGGAGAAGGAAGCAGGAAGGGACAATATAGGGAAATAGGATTAAGAGACACAAACTACTATGTAGAAAATAAATTAGCAACAAGGACATACTGTACAACATGGGGAAATAAATATAGCCATTATTTGGTTACAGCCTTAAATGGAATATAATCTATAAAATACTGAATCACTCTCTTGTACATTTGAAACTAATATAATATTGTAATCAACTACACTTCAATTAAAAAAGAAAGAATACAGAGGATGAACAATAAATAAATTCTTTGAGGCTTCACATCTCAGTGTTTGGGAACCCATACCCTCTGATCTCTAGTCTGCCTCCCTACAGAGGGTAGACGTAGTTCTCTCTGTAGGGGCTGGTGTTAGGTTTGGGGTAGGGCAGGCAGAGATTGGAGGCCATGTGGACCCCACGATGCACAGCCCAGAAGCCCATTCAGGACCACAGCTCTGATTTCCCAGCTGTGAGGGCTTCTAGCTGTGTTCTTCTCTGGTATTATCCTTGGCTAAAGGGAGCTCCCTTGACCAGAGTCATGCTCCTCTCCAGAGGGCAGCCCACATCCAGTGACAGGTTAGTGCTGGGGTACAGAGGTCTGGTCCCATTGCTTTACTGTAATATCTCTGAAGGGCCACTCAGCTCTAGTGTGCTCTAGAGGGTGGGCTGAGGCCTTTGTTGCAACTGCACCACATTTTAATTTCTCCCTCTGCCCAGTTCAGCTCCCTTCTCTCCCTCACAGGTGTGGAATCCCAGAGAACCTCTAAAGCCTTCTGTATATGCATCCACACACATACACACTCATCCTCACACATGATATGGGGAAGAAACAATGGCTACAGAAAGGAGACAAAGTCTGATTGGGTCTCTTCTATGCCTTCACTGAGTTTACCTCCCCATCATTATTCTTTTTTCTGGATAGCTGAGATCCTGGGGCCTGCCAGAGGCTGGACTTTCTCCACACTCTTTCACATCATCTTGCACCCAAAGAAGTGGGTAAATCGATTGTTGGGGGTGTGGAAAGGTTGACTGGCTTCTATCAAATCATGATGTAAGTAGCCACCTAGTGAAGCTACTGAGTAGGACCAGTATTCACCTTAGTCTGCAACCTCATTATGGCCAGGCCTCAACGCAGTGCTCCAGTGATGGGATTGGAGGTCCCAACCCAGCCAACAAGGAAGAACAGCCAATCCCATTTCCTTAGAAGACCTGACCATGGTTTCCAGTTCACACCAAAAACATTACAGAAGCACACCTACAGGCCTGCGCTGCTCAGGGCAATGTTGAGGAGATGACCGGTCTCAGGGCAGGCCTGCAAGATACACTTCAGAGCCACAGGAAGGGAGCATGTACCTGGTGCTGCTCGCTTTTAAAATTTCCTGAGCTTGACATGTGTGGCAAGGAGATACTAATTGCAGAAAACAGAAAATAGCTTCCCTGAAGGTCAGAGTTCCACAGATGGCATGCTTGCTATTCCCTAAACAGAACTCGGATAAAGCCATCTTCATCATAAATCATTCAAGCGCTAAAGCCCATATGATAAATCAAAATGAAAACGTTTTAAAATGAACTAGTTTTATCCATATCTACAAGCAAAATGAATTTTCAGGATAGGGTTCCTTTTGTGTCATGTAAAGCCCTCTCCTGAGTCTTATGCAGTAGGGGCACGGAGGGGTTACGGCCACAGAAAACTGTGGGAGAATAAGAGGCACAGGATCAGCCAGGCCCACTCTTCCCCCCATGTGCACCCAAGAGCCCATTAAGAAAACTTTCACATTCTGGTGGGAATGTGTAGATTTATTAAAAGCCATGAATTGTGCTTGTCCCCTTGTCTAGGCCAATACAGAAACCAAAACTCAAGCTCCATATAAAATATTTGTGTGTGTATGTGTGTTTATGTGCAAGTACTCATGCATCTGTTTCTCTACTAATAAAATGAAGAATATCTATTCCTTTTAGAGGAACATAAAAAGACATTCTATTTTGTGAAATTATTTTTTAAAAACATGAGTACAAGAGATGTCGGAGTTTCTTTTATCTATTTTCACTTCGATCCTCTCCCATAGCCCCCCTTCCTTTTCAACTTCAGCAATACACTGTGAGGGGAACATCAGGTCAACATTTGGGACAGAGGAACTAACGGCAGGATTTAAGCACCCATTGCTGTCCTCAGAAATACTTCATGGGACAGCTCTCACCAGAATCGGAGCCCTCCTAGTTAACTGCTTGTCCATCAAATAACTTATGTGGTCCAGTACCTCCAAGAACAACATCTTGATAACCATTGTTAGAAAATACATAAGACAAGAAACTTAAGGGTACATGCATAGGGAGCCAATACCTGATAAAGTAAGTATGGAAAATCACCATATAACTACTGAGTTCACGGGCAACTGCAGGAAAGGGAGGTTTGTCATTTTTAAACAGACACCCAGCAGCTGAAACTTCCTAGAGAAAACAGGTCTCACTCAGCTACCAGCACCCAGCTGCTTTTCATGCCTGATTCCAAAGGAACAGAGGGTAGCTGAAGAAAACCGAAGTAAAATCTTATTTTTACTTTTTTAAAAATCCTAATATAATCTTTCTCCCTCAGAGGTCAGTGTGCTTGGAATTAAGAGCTGAAAAGATACACTGCTGTCGTCAGCCACAGGAAGAGGGGTTGCCTCCCAGTGACTGGGTGTATGCATCTTGGTATATGCCTCCCAGTGACTGTTTTGATAGAAATAAGAAACAGTTCAGGAAAAAACCAAGAGAAGAATTGCCAAATAGCTTAGAAAACACACTGACCCATGCCAGTGTAAGAAAGTGCCTGCATAATGCTATCCTAGCGTGAAAAAGAGGTGTTCCCTGAGAAGGATGCTGGTGGTTCCAGTCCGGGTCTGCACGGCCTTAGGAAGTCCCTTCCTCCCCCCATGCCTCCAATTCCCCTTTGGGCAGGTGATCCTCTCCTTCCAGTTCTGTGCCACTTCCACCTCCACTGTGAATGTGAGGTTGAGGCTCCTCCCAAGCAACCACCTCAGGGCCCTGGCTGTACGTGTGGGCCTACTGCAGAGGCCTCTCAGTAGAGGGCAAAGCAGCAAGGGTTCTGCTGGGGACATGGGGCTTAGAAGAGGCCAGTCTACTTGTGGGCTTGGCCCTCACTCAAGATATGTTATCTCTTTTATTATCTTTGACTTCTTTAAACAACTCTACACTCAGGTGTAAAAGAAATTTATGATTGATTTACACCAGAAAATCTCCCAATGGGAATTTGCCCTCATTGAGATTTTCTGAAGAGCAGCCTCTATGAAGAGCTGGAATTAATTGATTATTTGCCAAGGTAACCAAGCAAAGTCAATGACAAGATCATGAAGTCTGTGGGAACTGACCATAAGCCACACTAAACACACACACACACACACACACACACACATGTACACTGTTCCTGGGGAGGCAGAGAACAGCATTAACCTCAAGAAGCCCCAGTCCTGGGTGACCTTGGGTGAGGTGCATGCGTTCCTCACTCATCTCTCCCCTCCTCCAGACAACAGAAACCACCATCCACGTGGACATCAGGGGTAGGGGGCAGTAGCAGCACCGTGAGGGGACCCTGGCTTCCTGCCACTTAGTGGTCTCTGCTAGCTCTGAAATCCTACACGATTCTCTATTTGTGGTTGGACTGAACATCAAGTATAGAAGAACATTCAAATTTGAAATTCTTTGAGTCCAGTAACTTTGAAAAATTATTTTTGTTATCAAATTTTCTAGATTCCACTGTTGTTTCTTGAATAGATTGTTAAACTAAATTAATCTACATAATACCCAGACATATGAAAATACAAATCAATAGCATTTTTGTAACACTGCACTTCAATGGTCAGTCTTTCTGATATTTTTATGATGTCTTGTTCAGCTGTTTTTATATCCACTATCACTGACTAACAAAAGAGAACTGAAGTCTTCTTGGAAGTTACAGATTTTATGTTTCTTCCCTAAAATGCTGATATTTGAGTGAATGTGTCCAAAGTACCATCTAGAATGGAAGTTCTGAAAGTCAACTGGCAGAAGACAGCTTAGGAAACTGTCACTGGAGCCACCGGCAGAAAGTCAAGGACTCTGACCTCTGACATCAGCTGTAGCTTTATCTAAGCAAATGGAAGACAGAGCTTGACTGCAAGTAAACTGCCAGGTCACTTGAAACTCACAGGGTCTCTGGGATTCAGCACAAGGAATAGTGCTGCTTTATAACAGTGAGAGTGATGGTGGCAGCTAACATTTCTCATGTGGGCACTGGGTGCCAGACACTCTACTAAGGGCTTGCTCCTACAAGGCAGGCACTAATATTATCAGCCTCATTTTATAGGTGAGTAAACTGAGGCAATGAAGAGAAATAATAATGCTCAAGATATGAATCTACATAGAGCCATTAGTCTTAGCTATTACCCTACATGCTTTCAGTTCATTTCAGTCGCTCAGTCGTGTCCAACTTTCTGCAACCCCATGAATCACAGCACGCCAGGTCTCCCTGTCCATCACCAACTCCGGGAGTCCACCCACACTCACGTGCATCGAGTCAGTAATGCCATCCAGCCATCTCATCCTCTGACATCCCCTTCTCCTCCTGCCCCCAACCCCTCCCAGAATCAGGGTCTTTTCCAATGAGTCAGCTCTTCACATGAGGTGGCCAAAGTTTCAGGAGTTTCAGCCTCAGCATCAGTCCTTCCAATGAACACCCAGGACTGGTCTCCTTTAGGATGGACTGGTTGGATCTCCTTGCAGTCTAAGGGACTTGCAAGAGTCTTCTTCAGCACCACAGTTCAAAAGCATCAATTTTTCAGTGAAAGTGAAAGAGAAGAGTGAAAAAGTTGGTTTAAAGTTCAACATTCAGAAAACTAAGATCATGGCATCTGGTCCCATCACTTCATGGCAAATAGATGGGGAAACAGTGGAAACAGTGTCAAATTTTATTTTTTGGGGCTCCAAAATCACTGCAGATGGTGATTGCAGCCATGAAATTAAAAGACGCTTACTCCTTGGAAGGAAAGTTATGACCAACTTAGATTGTATATTCAAAAGCAGAGACATTAGTTTGCCAACAAAGGTCCGTCTAGTCAAGGCTATGGTTTTTCCAGTGGTCATGTATGGTTGTGAGAGTTGGACTGTGAAGAAAGCTGAGCACCAAAGAATTGATGCTTTACTATGAGGTAAAAAAGTAAAGATTAAGAATCATTTAAAAAATAATTAGAAAACTGTTTTATGCTTTTAAAAAGTTCAAAAATAAATTGAAGGATCTATGTTTTAATCTACTATTTTGATTACTCAGTTTGTTTCAGTACTCACTATTTTTTACTCCATACAACTATTTTAAATTAATTTTCTGGTTATTAATCTTCCCTGAAAAATTAGGAAAGGTTAAGTACTATAGGGCTTCCCAGGTGGCAAGTCTTAATGACCCAGATGACCATGATGGTGTGGTCATTCATCTAGAGCCAGACATCCTTGAATGTGAAGTCAAATGGGCCTTAGGAAGCATCACTACCAACACAGCTAGTGAGGTGATGAAATTTCAGCTGAGCTATTTCAAATCCTAAAAGACGATGCTGTTAAAATGAAGCACTCAATATGTCAGCAAATTTGGAAAATTCAGCAGCGGCCACAGGACTGGAAAAGATCAGTTTTCATTCCAATCCAAATAAGAGCAATGCCAAAGAATGTTCAAACTACTGCAATTGTGCTCATTTCACATGCTAGCAAAGTAATGCTCAAAAATTTTTCAAGCTAGGCTTCAACAGTACATGAACCGAGAAATTCCAGATGTAAAAGTTGAGTTTAGAAAAGGCAGAGGAATCAGAGATCAAACTGTCAACATACTTTGGATCACAGAAAAAGTAAGGGAATTCCAGAAAAGCATCTGCTTCATTTACTCTGCTAAAGCCTTTGACTGTGTGGGTCATAACAAACTGGAAGATTCTTAAAGAGATGGGAATACCAGACCACCTGACCTGCCTCCTGACAAACCTGTATGCAAGTCAAGAAGCAAGAGTTAGAACTGGACATGAAACAATGTACTGGTTCAAAACTGGGAAAGGAGTACCTCAAGGCTGTATATTGTCACCTTGCTTATTTAACTTATACAGAGTACATCATGCGAAATGCCGAGCTGGATGAAGCACAAGCTGGAATCAAGATTGCTGGGAGAAATATCAATAACCTTAGATATGCAGATGACACCACCCTTTTGGCAGAAAGTGAATAGGAACTAAAAGGCCTCTTAATGAAGGTGAAAGAAGAGTGAAAAAGCTGGCTTAAAATTCAACATTCAAAATATAAAAATAATAATGTTTTTCTTGGAGTCTCTGCTGTCAGCGTCCTTTCCCTTGCTGGGAGTCTACAGTCCACCTTGCCTCCCTAATATGCCCTGCAACACTGCACTGGTCTCTGAACCTGCTGTGGAGGCAGCTCAGACTCTAATCTGGACCTGCTCCAGAGGTTCAAGAGAGAGGGGACATATACACCTATGGCTGGTTCATGTTGATGTCTGACAGAAAGCAGCAAAATTCTGTAAAGCAATTATCTTTCAATAAAAACTAAACAAATTTTAAAAAATATCTCAACATTCAAAAAGATCATAGCATCCAGTCCCATCACTTCATGGCAAATAGATGGAGGAAAAAAATGCAAACAGTGACAGAGTTTATTTTCTTGGGCTTCAAAATCACTGCAGCTGGTGACTGAAGCCATGAAATTAAAAGACACTTGCTCCTTGGAAGAAAAGCTATGACCAACAGCATATTAAAAAGCAGAGATGTCCCTTTGCCAACAGAAGTCTGTACAGTCAAACGTATGATGTTTCCAGTGGTCATGAATTGATGTGAAAGTTGGACCATAAAGAAAGCTGAGTGCTGAAGAACTGATACTTTTGAACTGTGGTGTTGGAGAAGACTCTTGAGAGTCCCTTGGACTACAAGGAGATCAAACCAGTCAACCCTAAAGGAAATCAGTCCTGAATATTCATTAGAAGAACTGATGCTGAAGCTGAAGCTCCAATACTTTGGCCACCTGATGTAAAGAACTGACTCACTGGAAAAGCCCCTGATGCTGGGAAAGATTGAAGGCAGGAGGAGAAGGGGACAACAGAGGATGAGATGGTTGGATGGCATCATCAATCTAACGGACATGAATTTGAGCAAGCTCTAGAAAATGGTGAAGGACAGGGAAGCCTGGCATGCTGCAGTCCCTGGGGTTGCAAAGAGTCGTACATGACTTAGCAACTGAACAACAACAACAATTATAAATTCAAAGACTCAGAGTCTTCTGGAGAAGGCAATGGCATCCCACTCCAGTACTCTTGCCTGGAAACTCCCATGGACAGAGGAGCCTGGTAGGCTGCAGTCCATGGGGTTGCTGAGTCAGACACGACTGAGCGACTTCACTTTCACTTTTCACTTTCATGCATTGGAGAAGGAAATGGCAACCCACTCCAGTGTTCTTGCCTGGAGAATCCCAGGGATGGCGGAGCCCAATGGGCTGCCGTCTGTGGGGTCGCACAGAGTCGGACACGACTGAAGCGACAGCAGCAGGGTCTTCTAGTCTTGACCTTACCATGCAATTACTGTGTGAATTTGCTTGAGCCTCAGTTTCCTTTATTAGAGTGTTCCTTTCTGCATGTGCTGAAGTCTCATTCTGTGAACTTAAGAGACACTCCTTGTCAAGAGCAGATGGCTAGGGCCAGTTGCCAAGGCACTGGCTTCTTCAGCCTGGCTGTAACAGCTGCAGGCTACAGTCCCACCTCCATGTTCTGGCGATGTACCAGTCTAAGATGTCACAGAAACATGCTTCAGTTGGCCAGCACTCAGTATGATATTTAGAAGAAAGAAAATAAAAACTTAAGAATGATCAAGCTCTAAGTAATATCAAACAAAAGCATGCTATGCTTCTTCTAATTTCCTCTGAAAGCACTTCTCATGTTTGCAAAGAGAGTAAGCTTAATATGTCAGCCCATCATAATTCCCAATGGAATGTGTGGGCTGGTAGTTCATCACAAAATCCTCCATTTTATAGGAACCAGTTAAGTTTCAATGCCAATTCTTGTTCTCAAAAGCAAGCTGCCTGCTAACCATAGTATGTATATGTTAGTGTCCTGAAATTACAACAATATTATTAAAGTAGCAAATTCATCATAAGCATGCAGCAATCCTATTGCTTAGGGAAAATAAGTTTTCCTTATTCTTAAAAAAAAAATCACAATTTTTTAAAAGAATAATCACTTTTATCTTTTCAGTCTACCATGCAAATTCATAGAGACCATAAACAGATTCATAAATTATTTTGTAACTTGTCATCCAAAATACTGTGACTTCTTTCCCAAAATTATTTATTCAATTGCATGTTCAAAATTACTTATTAGGGGCCTGTCAGACATAAAGAACTTGAAAAGACAAACTCTCAATCTCTGTTATAGGATTTTTAAAAATCCTCCTATTTTGGAGTCCTACAGACCTCTGCAATTCCATTTTATAAATATCAAGAATTAGTCACCTTAGTAACAATTGTGTTGTGTGTTAAATGCTAAATATTTATTAAACAGAATTGAAAACTGACTCGTTAGTTGTCCTCTAAAAATTTCAGCTCCTGCCTCTATCCCTCTCCTCCCCTTTGCAATGCAACTACGCCTTCAAACAGCATTCTTTAAAAGGCGGCTTTATGGCTTTGGAGGAAGAAGCTGATTTCACAGCCAGATTTGCCACTGCTGTGGAAAACAGAGTGCACATGCAAGCCAGCTGAAGTCATAAGGGCTGCAAGGATTAGGGCCGCGGGGGCCTCCACTGCTGCTGTCAAACTGCAATTGGAAACAGCTTTTCCAAAGTACAGCATGAGAAATCAGGAATTCCTGTCCACAGCTCCCCAACCCACAGGGTTTTTAATCAGGCTTGGTATTACCCATTAGAGATCAGAAATATGAAAATCATGATGAAACCAAACAAGAGTATTTTCTAGTTTCCAAGTTTTGTTCTACCTGGATCCCTTCCAAGCCTGTAATTATTGTCACTCACTAGGAGATGTGGGTTTGATCCCTGGGTCAGGAAGATCCCCTAGAGATGGGAATGGCGACCCACTCCAGTATTCTTGCCTGGAGAATCCCATGGACAGAGGAGCCTGGCAGGCTACAGTCCATAATATTGCAAAGAGTCTGACATGACTTAGGGCCTGAACAACAACAATGACCAGTTAAAAAGGGAACTGCTTCTGACTGGGACAGGAGCTCTAGGAAGGCTGGACCTGAAGGGAGGGCAGGCTCAGTTCAGTGACCTGCCTTCCTTCCAACCCCTGGATATATAGATTGTCTTAACTGCTCAAATTCAGTTACTTCAACTGTACCTGTCACTTAAAGTAATTTTTGCAGAGATCATAGAAAAACTATTGAGAACATTAATAAACTAGAATCATTCAATGAAAGGTTTATTTTCTAAGCCACTCAATGGCAACCCACTCCAGTACTCTTGCCTAGAAAATCCCATGAATGGAGGAGCCTGGTACGCTGCAGTCCATGGGGTCGCTAGGAATTGAACAAAACTGAGCGACTTCACTTTCAATTTTCACTTTTATGCCTTGGAGAAGGAAATGGCAACCCACTCCAGTATTCTTGTCTGGATAATCCCAGGAACAGGGGAGCCTGGTGGGCTGCCGTCTATGGGATCGCAGAGAGTCGGACATGACTGAAGCAACTTAGCAGCAGCAGCCAGCTAAAGAAAAGAATTTTTTCTCAGGAAAACAAGTTTGAATCATCAATTTAGTTTAAAAAATATTCAGGATTTGATTTGGGATTAATCCAGATGTAGACTAATTTCCAATACCTTTGTCTAGATTTAGAAGACCTAGAGGTCATTTATGGCAACCTCAACTTCATTTGTCAACTTTTCAATGATCTTTGAGACACAAATGCTAAAGTAGGAAAATAATCAGAGATTTGATTTAAAAGATGAGCTTATCAGATAAACTAACAAGCACATCTGTTACATATGTCACTCATTCTGATCATGATACAATGCTACGTTATACAGGGATTAGGTAACACCCAAAAGTGGGCCAGCTGTAACTTTCACCTTGGAAGATTCTTAATTAAAATTCCCTTATATGTATGACTTCTAGGCAAGGAAGGAATTATGACTTGATTTTTTTTTTTTTAACTTGCCTTAAAAATTCCAGTCAAATTCCATCTATATAACCAAACTTTCCCTGGTCACCTTGAGTCAATTCCTCTTTTGTTTTTCACAGCAAGTTTCTGGGACCTCTCTTCGGCACAGGACATTCTACACAACAAATATAGTTGCGAGTAGATGAATATTCCCCAACTAGATTCTGGGCTGTTTCCCCAAAAGCAACAATTGTGTCTTATTCATTTCTTTAAGCCATCTCCTCCCCTGTTCTGAAATTAAAAACTAGAATTCTAAATGAAACAAACAAAAAAATTCCCTTCCGTTGTCTAAAATGTATTATTCATTTCTTAGGGAAGAAGATATTTTCAGAAAAAAGAGTATTGGCAAATAATGGACAAAATTTCAGAGAGGAGAAGAAAGCTCAGTGGGAGAACATTATGCACAAACTAGACGATCAGCAAAGGTGAACTAAGGATCTGAAACAGCACTTAACTCTCACCATAAAGCCTGCCCCAGTTCAGTTCAGTTCAGTCGCTCAGTCGTGTCCGATTCTTTGCGACCCCATGAATCGCAGCACGCCAGGCCTCCCTGTTCATCACCATCTCATGGAGTTCACTCAGACTCACATCCATCGAGTCAGTGATGCCATCCAGCCATCTCATCCTCGGTCGTCCCCTTCTCCTCCTGCCCCCAATCCCTCCCAGCATCAGAATCTTTTCCAATGAGTCAGCTCTTCGCATGAGGTGGCCAAAGGACTGGAGTTTCAGCTTTAGCATCATTCCTTCCAAAGAAATCCCAGGGCTGATCTTCAGAATGGACTGGTTGGATCTCCTTGCAGTCCAAGGGACTCTCAAGAGTCTTCTCCAACACCACAGTTCAAAAGCATCAATTCTTCGGTGATCAGCCTTCTTCATAGTCCAACTCTCACAACCATACATGACCACAGGAAAAACCATAGCCTTGACTAAACGGATCTTAGTCAGCAAAGTAATGTCTCTGCTTTTGAATATGCTATCTAGGTTTGTCATAACTTTTCTTCCAAGGAGTAAGCGTCTTCTAATTTCATGGCTGCAGTCACCATCAGCAGTGATTTTGGAGCCCAAAACAATAAAGTCTGACACTGTTTCCACTGTTTCCCCTTCTATTTCCCATGAAGTGATGGGACAAGATGCCATGTTCTTCGTTTTCTGAATGTTGAGCTTTAAGCCAACTTTTTCGCTCTCCTCTTTCACTTTCATCAAGAGGCTTTTTAG
>SJYT01053993.1:63485-109426 GCA_006410635.1 Cephalophus harveyi
GTAGATATAATGGTCATCTGAGTTAAATTCACCCATTCCAGTCCATTTTAGTTCGCTGATTCCTAGAATGTCGACGTTCACCCTTGTCATCTCTTGTTTGACCACTTCCAATTTGCCTTGATTCATGGACCTGACATTCCAGGTTCCTATGCAGTATTGCTCTTTACAGCATCGGATCTTGCTTTTATCACCAGTCACATGCACAACTGGGTATTGTTTTCGCTTTGGCTCCATCCCTTCATTCTTTCTGGACTTATTGCCTGCCCCAAACTGGAGCAAATTTAGACTCGTTAGGACTTTCTTCAAGAAGCAGCAATCAATTCTTGAATAAAAATTTTCCAGAAAATCCTTGTCCTCTAATAAAAGCAATTTCTTAAGAACACCTTGGAAATCTACTTAATGACCATAAACAGATTCATAAATTATTTTGTAACTGGCCATCCAAAATACTGTGACTTCTTTCCCAAAATTCTTTATTCATTTATATGTTCAAAATTACTTATTAGGGGCCTGTCAGACATAAAGAACTTGAAAAGACAAATTCTCAATCTCTGTTATAATATTTTTAAAAATATTTTGAAGAAATTCTCATCAAGATGATCAAATCAAGAAAAAAATTCTGGTTAACTATAAACTAAGTAGAATGTTCCATCATCTGGGCCTCACCTTTGTTCTGGCAATGAAATCTACTTGCTAAGAGCAATAAAATCTGAACGGCCCTTACCTTTGTGAATATACTTCTTTTGAGCATCTTCAGGATTAAGTAACTCCAGTAAAGATTAAGAACTTGCAGGACCATGAGCTGTAGGTTGAGGAAGATGTATGAAAAGAAAGGTTGAAGGTAGTGCAGAGGCAGAATCAGCGTGCAATATAAAATCCTGAAAAACCAAACAAATGAGAATGTTTCGTTACAGTCAAAGCACTTCTGAATTTTCAGTGAGGAAACAAGTACTTTTTCTCTCAAGGCATACAACATTTATTTCATTTCTAATAATGTTCAGGAAAGACTCAAAAGAAAACAATATGGTAATATCACCTTTTATATCGTTTTTGGAAAGTCACAAATGTTCCTCTACCTCAGTTTCCTCTCTGCAAAGAGAACTGTATATCCTTACCCCACTCACCTTCCTGGGATTGGAGAACATGAGATAATGCATGTGTGCATGGGGTTATTATTGCCTTTTGGACACAGTCTCATCTATTTGGCATCAAAAGTAAATGGGAAATTTTACATGAGTAAATTTTCTGGATAAACAGACTTTTTTAAAGAAGCAAAAATTCTATTATTACTTTTACTTCCACTTTCTAAAGTGAATTGAATACTTTATTAATTTCATAAACAGACTCCTGGACATAATATGAAATGCCCTCAGTGACCAGGATGCACAGTGCTTTCAGATACAATTGCAGTATGAAGGCTATCTGTTGACTTCCCAAACTGCAAACACAACTGTTTATACATGTTTGTAAATATAGTTTTTTCATACAAAATTGGAAAAATAAGAACGCTGCCCATAAATTTACAATTAAAAAAAATAATACTGTAATTTTGTGCATTCTTCTCTAACTTTTCTTACATATATTTAAATTTGGGATTGGGGGCAGGAGAAGGGGACGACAGAGGATGAGATGGCTGGATGGCATCACCGACGTGATGGACATGAGTTTGAGTGAACTCCGGGAGATGGTGATGGACAGGGAGGCCTGGCGTGCTGCGATTCATGGGGTTGCAAAGAGTCGGACACGACTGAGCGACTGAACTGAACTGAACTGACAGTAAAATTGACTATTTGGGGGTGTGCAGTTCTACAAATTACAATAAAAGCATAGATTTGTATAACCACCACCACAATATAGAGACAGAGTGGTTCCACCAACCCCCAAATCCTGGTGCTGTCCTTTTATAGTCATATCCCCAGACCTAACACTTGGCAACCACTTATCTATTCCCCATCCCTTTGTCTTGTCAAGAGGGCCATATAAATGGAATCAAACAGTGTGTCAGCTTTTGAGACTGCCTTCTTTCACTCAGCACAGAGCCTCTGAGATTCATGTAAGCTGTGTGGGTATCAATAGCACGATTTTTTTAAACTAGTGAGTGGTATTCTATTGTGTGGGTATACCCACTAGTGACCATTTGCATTGTTTCCAGTTTTTGACAATTGTGGACAGACTGCTATAAATATTTATGCAATATATATGTTTTTGTGTACACACGAGTTTTCATTTTTTAAGGGTAAATACATACAGGTGGGATTGTTGGGTATCACACTGCCAGGTATACACTTAACTTTACAAGAAACTGAAAACTTGTTTTCCAAAATAACTATTTTGCATCCTAATCAGCAAAGAATGAGAATGCCAGTTGCTGCTCATCTTCAGCAGCACTTATTATTCTGTAGAGACTTTGCCACTGTAGTAAAAGTATCACTTGTGGAATCTTACATTCAGTTTCCTTTAGCTTTAAATCAAAACAGTTTACACACAATCCCTAGAACCTTATTTCTGACAAATAGCAAGGAGATCTGGATCCACAGGTAGGGACAGTGCCCACGGTCAGCCTGAAGCAGTTACGGAAGATGGACCATCAGCCCCTCTGCCACTTATAAAGTTTTAAGAGTCCAGACTCCTTGAGGGGGAAGTCTTACAGCATGCAGGTAGCTAGATGTGAGTAGAGAAAAGGTAGCAGGAAATCACACATCTTGGAAACAGCAGGGGTCTATAGACAGACAAAGCAAAGCAGAAACTTTCAGACTGATAGGAAATTGTGTGATAAGGGTCGGAATAGAAGACAAAGAAAGGTGGGGAAAAGTGGCAATCTCCTGTGTTCAAATGTAACCTTTTGCTCATTTTGATCTTATTAAAAATAAAATTAGCCTTATAGATAAGAAGTACCCATCTTGCACTGACACTTCTGATTTAAGCTAAATAAGGACAAAAATCCCTCTTCCTCTCAGGAAAACAGAGCTGGCATGAAAACTGGGGAAGATGCCCCCCCAAATTACTCCTTAGTGAATATCCTGCCCCTTCATTAGTATGCCCATCATAACCAGTTTACCAAAGAAATCCAGTGTGGCAGCTCCTCACCTGCCTGCTCACTCTCCCTGAGAGCGTATCCTTACTTAAATAAACCCCCACTTTACGTTCTTAAAAAAAAAAAAAAAGTTTACACTGTTTGAACAATTTGGTGTGTTAGGGGAAGCACACTGACTGAATCCGCCAACCCTGGCCAGGCACCATAGTCACCATTTGCATGAGTTGTTTTATAACAGGAGGTCCTGGTAAGGACACAGAACTAGTAAGCCACCACCAACCAGAAGAGACACCACGTGTCTGACCGCTTCCCAGAATCCTTGTCACTGGCATCCATCTTGGCGGAGCAATGTGCGCACCACCAGGAAGGACTCTGAGTCAGGATGATTGGTCAGAGACAACCCAGAAACTAATCCCATCACCATAAAACCTGAGACCGCGAGCCATGGGGCAGAGCAGTCCTCCTGGGTTCCCTTCCATGACTGCTCTCCACCTGGGCGCCCTTTCCCAACAAAACCTCTTGCTCTGTTAGCACATGTGTCTCCTCAGACAATTGGTTTCTGAGTGTCAGACAAGAGCCCAAAAATGGCCCTGGAAGGGGTCCCCCTTCCTGCAACAAATGGTGACTCTGGTGTGGACTCTTCTTCACTACCGCTGACATCCTGACTACTTGGGGAACTCAAACGACCTTCTGACCACTCAGGGTGCTTGGGGACCAGCTTGCCCACCAATGGACCAAACCCAGTAGCTCCAACTGGGACCCTTTTGTCCTTGGTCTCCTCCTGACGCAGACAACTGGCCAGGGTGCCCCGACCGGGTAAGGAACAAGAGACTTTACTGACCTCTCTCACCTTCCCTCTCTCTTTCCTCTCCTTAACCCTTCCTATCCTACCCTTTTTTCTATTCCCCCAGTCTTAGACACAGGAGTCTGGTTGAAGGGCCTCAGACTGAGCTGAGGATCGGAGGCCAATCACCTTTGCTTGGCAGAGAACTTGAATTCTGGTCCTGTTCTGGTTTCTGGTTTGAATTCTGGCTCTGTTCTGGTCTGGCCTGGTCTCTGGTAGGGCCGATTTCTAATCCTCCCTTCTCTGGAAGCCCAGTAGTCCCGTAACACCCAGGCATCTGCAGGTGGCAAGAGATGTCTGTAAGGCCACCCCTTTTGCTCCCCATCCCGCCTCCTTCCCCCTTTTCTTTCAGCCTGACTTCCTTTCCTCCCTTTGAAATCTTTGAGGACTTGAGATTACTTTCATTCACTCTGGTAGAACTTGGATCTGGAGTTCTGTGTCTCCATAGGAGGTTTTCTGAGACAATGTAATCTTGTATTTAACGGAGTGTCTGATTAGGATGGTTGGGTATGTGTATGTGTTCTATGTTGTGATTTGTGATGGCCATTTTGCTTTGTGTGGCTGCCATTTTGTTTAGACTTGATGCTGGTTTGTTAGAGCTTGATTTTCTCTTCCTTGCCTTGAGATCAGGGCTCTTCAGTTCAGTCACTCAGTCGTGTCCAACTCTTTGCGACCCCATGAATCACAGCACACCAGGCCTCCCTGTCCATCACCAACTCCCGGAGTTCACTTAGACTCACGTCCATCAAGTCGGTGATGCCATCCATCCTCTGTCGTCCCCTTCTCCTCCTGCCCCCAATCCCTCCCAGCATCAGAGTCTTTTCTAATGAGTCAACTCTTCACATGAGGTGGCTCTTAGGAACACTAATCTAGACCATCTCTCTAATTCTTAAGACTGAAGGGCAAATAGGAAGAAGCTTTTAAAAATATTATTTATCCCAACTGTTATTTATAAACCAGTGAATTTTATATTGTAATATCTGATTCGTGACTAAGTTTAGAAAATGAAGCCAAATCTTGTGTTGTGGCTCCCTGGATATGTGTGTGTCTCAGTATGTGTTTTTGTCTCTGGATAATATTGTTGAGATTAATTTGTAAATGAGCTCTATTTAAATGTCTTAAAGAAATGTAAATGCTTACAAAGCAAACAATTCCAAATTAAGCTAAATGAATTTCAAGTCATGTGAACTAGGAAATATTCAATATTAAATTAATACTTGGTGATATAGACATGTCTTTAGAACCATCAGTAAGTATAATACTTCTGTTGTACCTAGATTTACTAGAGGTCAAATAAGACTGTATTCTATTTGTTACAAATTTTTAACAAGAAAAAAAAACAAACGCAATGTGGAAAAAAAATCTTTCAGGGAAGCGTTTTCAGTAAGAAAAGGCATGAGAAATGAAAAAGTAGTGAAATGAGTGAGTTATGCAAGATCAGGATTTTCTAAGATTGGATTACAGTTAGTTGGGTAAGTAGATTTTGTTAGGAATGACTTAGCCACAGGAAAACTGGTTAGAACCAAGAGGTCCAGGAAGGCAGAATCCACTTTCATTAGACCTTGAGCCTTGGTGTGTACACCCATTGTGACACATGCAAGCTAAGTGACACACCCGACAGCGTTGGCTAAATCTGACTGACTGTTCTAAACCCTTTTGATTTGGGGGGACAAAATTTCCTAAATCAAATTCTATCAAAGTTCTTTTGACCTCTAGTTAACTTTGGGATGCTTCAGAGGGCCCCTGAAACATCCCAAAGAGAGATAAATTAAACTAATTGTGTTTATTTGATTGGTTAAATTACATGGGAATTATTATCAAACGAGCAATAAATCCTCTCAGGTTGTATTGTATGATAAATGTTATAGTAACATCCTATAGGATATATAGATATCCTAGAACTTATATGGAGTTCCTAAAATTCTGTCATGTTCTGGTATTCTAATGGGAAACCTGATGACTTTACAAAGGTTAACAAAAGGACTGAACTGGTGAATATGCTTCTAACTTTTATGGTTTCTATCTGAAAAAATTTATGGGTTTGAATCAGTGTTTCCCAGGAGTAGGAAAAATATTCCCCTCAAGCTAATTATGATATTAATTTGGTAAAATTATAAACAAATGGAAACAATTATCTTTTCTATCAGACCCCTCCAGAGATTGGAAACTCTTAGGTTTCCAATAACTTTATCAGACAAGTTAGGAAGGTTATGTCACTAACAACTACAGAAATCTCAAGGAATTTGTGAGACCTTGAAAAGTGAAGACTTCACCCAGATTTGTTAGGCAAAATCTGTGATAAGCCTTTGGCATGACTTTCCTAGCCCTGAAAGATTTTATTTTAAAAGTTTGATCTGAGACTCTATAAAAGTTTTAGCAAAGCAAAAAGTCTATGATCAATTATGGTTATATAAATCATCAGGTCAGGTTTATTCACACCAGAACTATTTTGCAAACAAACTAGTCTTAATTTGGTTACATTTGGTAAAAATGAGGGTGATTTTAGGGAAAAAAACATGTTTCAATAAATGTTAAATCCCAGTTTGTTAATGAAGGTCTGTATCTACTAAGACCCATTTCCTGAATAGTTCTTTGTTGTTACGGTATATTAATGCAAAATTCACTTGAATTATTAAGAGACACCCTAAGTTTGTTTCTGAAGCTTATCTCAGTAATCTATCTTTGGACAAAGATCAGATGCCTCACAATCTACAACCAGAACTGGAAAAGGACATAATTTAAGGGACTGTCTCCAACCTGGAAGGAAGGACCTTTTTATGAGGTACTCTTAACTAGCTCATTCACAGTGAAATTGAAGGTAAACTTACTCCTAGATTAATTCGCACTTCCAAAGGCCCTTAGACTGGACTAGTCTATAGAGAGGACAGCTGACCTGATCTCACCTTAAAATGACACCCAGAGGAGAAACTGCACTACACCAGGATGAGAAGAAGACAACATCAGAGACAGACAGTTTGCCTAAGATGCTGCACCTGATTCATATGATCATTTATAATGTTTTCTCGACTTCTTGGACCTTTGCGTATAAATCAAATGCTTTTCTATCATAGGCCTAATCCTATGCTAGTTTTAGAAATCAATCCAATTGTTGGAATTGTGGCCAATATCCTGTGTCCAGTTCTGGGTTACCTTGGTGAATTTCTTCACTCCAAGGCTCAAATTGGTTGGCCCTGAGAAAATTTACTTTAAAAGGAAAATTGTAGTCATGTTCAGGTCACTACTGATACTACTGGATGGGATCTCCTCACTTGGCCAATTAATAATGCCTGCTTTGACCCTGGTAATAAATTTGAATTTTCTTCTATTACTCAAGCTCAATCAGAGCAACAAGCAAAGTTTCAGCAAAGGAAAAAATCTCCCACAATTCCTGGATAGATTAATATAGATAACCCCAGGCTATAATTTAGGTTTAAAGTCTCCTCTATGTTGGGAACAATTAAGTCATACTAAGGATGTAAAAGTTGGACTGTGAAGAAAGCTGAGAACCGAAGAACCGATGCTTTTGAACTGTGGTGTTGGAGAAGACTCTTGAGAGTCCCTTGGACTGCAACGAGATCCAACCAGACCATTTTAAAGAAGATCAGTCCTGGGTGTTCTTTGGAAGGACTGATGCTAAAGCTGAAACTCCAATACTTTGGCCACCTCATGCGAAGAGCTGACTTATTGGAAAAGACTCTGATGCTGGAAGGGATTGGGGGCAGGAGGAGAAGGGGACGACAGAGGATGAGATGGCTAGATGGCATCACCGACTCAATGGACATGAGTTTGGGTGAACTCTGGGAGTTGGTGATGGACAGGGAGGCCTGGCGTGCTGCAATTCATGGGGTCGCAAAGAGTTAGACACAACTGAGCGACTGAACTGAACTGAAGGATAATCAGTCTAGTAACACTAGGAAACTGGGCTATGTACCTTATAGACAGTGCCAATATATAATTTCCCTGGAAGATAAGGATTCGTATGGAATAGACTAAGTCAGATGACCTGGGATATACTGGGCTGCATCTAATGGAAGCTGTTAGCTTAATTTTTACTTACGACTTTACTAATACTGCTGGCTGTTATTTGTATTTTGTCTGTTTTACAAAATTGCTGTTTCTTACTTTACCAAGTGTGTGACTGAGCCTCTGATAAAACAATATATAGTTTCATATGAGATTGATGATGATAACAGTGTCACTCTAGATATGGGAAGAAGCAACAAGAGAGAAAGTTTTCCTGGACTAAGAGGCTAGTAAGACAGGTGGTCCAGAGAATTTTGGATACTGTTTTATGGCCTAGTCCAGTAATAGCACATTGAATGGCCTATCAGAGAAATATTTGCCAGACCTGGGAATTGACAGCATTCTCAGTACCGTGTGAGAAAATGGTCAGGAGATGTGCCCCCAAAACCACAGTCAAGCTTATGACCATGAAGGGGCCCTATCAACTGAAAACTGGCACTTGCCATCTACCTCTACAAAGATCAAATCATGGCCACTGCAGTTGCTGACCTTTAACACCCCTGAAAGGAGTTCAGGGTGGAGATAAAAAAATGAAGCGCTCTGGGAAAAACTGGAAGAACAGTCCTTCAGATAGATATTTTCAGGAAAAGATTTTATGAATCCCAATCCTTGCATCTTCTTATACCTAGAAAAACACTAACATTGTTAATTGTAGTATCTGCTTTGGCTATTAAGGAGAATATCACAATTAAAAATCAAAATAGAGTAGCTATGGTTCAGATATCCATAGAAATAAGTAGGTCACAGTATGGGTGTAATTTCAGACTAGTCCTTATATTGCTAAGAACTTGAGTTTTCTGAGCTGTGTCAGACTTAGATGCCACCAGACATTCTCAGAATAATGTCTGTAGGGGACCTTACTTTTTATAAAACTAGGCAACTGGCTACCTAGCTACAAGTGTCCCCAAAGTGCCAGGTCCAGACCTGGTTTCATGCTTATTCTTCTGAAAAGAAATGAAATTTATTCTATTAAAATTCCAGTTGTCACTCCTCCAATTACTTTTAGTTGGGTCTGTTACACCAAAATGGGAGACCAAGAGATTGAGTTTTTGTATTCAAAACTCAAATCTAGGACTTGGAACTCAGAAATACTTCCAGTTCAGTGTCTGTTCTCCAAACTGAGGCAGTCCTATGCCCCATTTTGACAGGAAGTTATCAGTCATAGTTTCACACTTCCCTGAATTAAAACTAAGCAGGATTCTGTGGGGCTCTAGAGTACAGATCTGTTCTGTGTTCTCCATTTCTTGTTTGTAGGATCTAGGCTTCATTCAGCATCCTTGACCTTCCCTGAGTCCTAAAAGGCAGATTCAAACAGTTGCTGATCAGGGAAGGGAGGGGACACAGAAACCGAGAAGGAACAATCAAATGGTGGTACGGCCTTGAGGCAGGATCCTGGTTTTCATTTCAACCCCAAAGAAAAGCAATGCCAAAGAATGCTCAAACTACTGCACAATTGCACTCATCTCACATGCTAGTAAAGTAATGCTCAAAATTCTTCAAGCCAGGCTTCAGCAGTACGTGAACCATGAACTTCCAGATGTTCAAGCTGGTTTTAGAAAAGGCAGTGGAACCAGAGATCAAATTGCCAACATCTGCTGGATCATCAAAAAAGGAAGAGAGTTCCAGAAAAACATCTATTTCTGCTTACTGACTATGCCAAAGCCTTTGACTGTGTGGATCACAATAAACTGTGGAAAATTCTGAAAGAGATGGGAATACCAGACCACCTGACCTGCCTCTTGAGAAACCTATATGCAGGTCAGGAAGCAACAGTTAGAACTGGACATGGAACAACAGACTGGTTCCAAATAGGAAAACGAGTTTATCAAGGATGTATGTTGTCACCTGCTTATTTAACTTCTATGCAGAGTACACCATGAGAAACGCTGGGCTGGAGGAAGCACAAGCTGGAATCAAGATTGCCGGGAGAAATATCAATAACCTCAGATATGCAGATGACACTACCCTTATGGCAGAAAGTGAAGAACTAAAGAGCCTCTTGATGAAAGTGAAAGAGGAGAGTCAAAAAGTTGGCTTATAGCTCAACATTCAGAAAACTAAGATCATGGCATCCAGTATCATCACTTCATGGGAAATAGATGAAGAAACAGTGGACACAGTGTCAGACTTTATTTTTCTGGGCTCCAAAATCACTGCAGATGCTGATTGCAGCCATGAAATTAACAGACACTTGCTCCTTTGAAGGAAACTTATGACCAACTTAGACAGCATATTCAAAAGCAGAGACATTACTTTGTCAACAAAGGTCCGTCTAGTCAAGGCTATGGTTTTTCCAGTAGTCATGTATGGATATGAGAGTTGGACTATAAAGAAAGCTGAGTGCCGAAGATTGATGCTTTTGAACTATGGTGTTGAAGACTCTTGAGAGTCCCTTGGACTGCAACGAGATGCAACCAGTCCACCCTAAAGGAGATCAGGTCTGGGTGTTCACTGGAGGGACTGATGTTGAAGCTGAAACTCCAATACTTTGGCCACCTGATGCAAAGAGCTGACTCATTTGAAAAGACCCTGATGCTGGGAAAGATTGAGGGCAGGAGGAGAAGGGGATGACAGAGGATGAGATGGTTGAATGGCATCATGAACTCAATGGACATGGGTCTGGGTAAACTCCGGGAGTTGGTGATGGGCAGGGAGGCCTAGCGTCTGCGGTTCATGGGGTTGCAAAGAGTTGGACATGACTGAGCGACTTCACTTTCACTTTTCACTTTCATGCACTGGAGAAGGAAATGGCAACCCACTGCAGTATTCTTGCCTGGAGAATCCCAGGGACAGAGGAGCCTAGTGGGCTGCCATCTATGGGGTCGCACAGAATCAGACACGACTGAAGCAACTTAGCAGCAGCAGCAGCAACTGAACTGAAGTGATAAGGACACAAGCAATTTATGAAAGAAGAGTTTTATTGAACTCTCCAACCAGTACCAATTGGGTTTAAAATTTGCTAATTTAAAAAATAAAACAATTTCAGCTTGCATTATTTGCAACCTTTGACAGTTTCCTTAGTAGTTCTACTTTCTTTTTTTTGTGAGTTGTTAATTCAAGATTTTATTCAAAAAGCAATGAATTGAACTCTGAACTCAATATAATAGTCATTTATCCATTTTACTTACATAATTTTTTTTAAGAAACTTAGGAATTACAGAAAATATAAAGAGGTTAAAGTAAAAATCACTTAAAATCTCACAACTCACAGGTAATCCAGTACATACTATGTCTGGTAAACATAATTCAAAACATCTTTCTTAAAAATACAGTTTTAAAGTGTTTTCTCCCTTCTCTATTACTACATGATCTTATATAACAGGAAGTACACTATGCTTGTGATTCTGTACCCTGCTTTTGGGCTTCCCTGGTGGCTCAGGAGTAAAGAATCTGCCTGCCAATGCAGGAGGCAGAGTTTTGATCTCTAAGTTGGGAAGATCCCCTGGAGAAGGAAATGGCAATCCACTCCAGTATTCTGGCTGGGGAATCCCATGGACTGAGGAGCATGGTGGGCTACAGTCCAAGGGGTCACAAAAAGAATTGGACATGACTTAGCAACCAAACATGTTACAGAGAGCGTTCCATGTCAATGAACATATTTATAAATTAGGGATCAACAAACATTTTTTAATAGGGACAAATAATAAATATTTCAGGCCTCTGGGCCATTTGGTCTCTGTTGCAACTGATCAAGTGACCACTGCAATGTGAAACTAGCTATAAACAATGTATCAATTAATAGGTATAGCTGTGTGCCAATAAAATTTTACTAGCAAAATAGTTCACTGAACTGGATTTTGCCTATGAGCCAATTTGCCAACCCCAACTATATACCATTCTATGTAATAAATGCATAGAAATCCATTTATACATATCATAATTTATTTAGTTCACCTCTTATTGATAGACATTTGTTTCCAAATTTTTGCTACATTATGAAGAACACTGTGAGAATGTTACTTGTGAAGACATTTTGATTAAATTGTTCACTTCCTCCCAAGTTGCTAAAATTCTGAATCAAAGAGTATATTCATTTTATATTTTGGAGTCTATTGCTAAATGCTTTTCATCAAGACTGCACCAATTTATATTCTTGAACCCAGTGTATGCGACTATCTGCTTCCTGGGATCTTGATCAACATTGTAGTCTGTCAGCTTTTACCTAAAACAACATTATACTGCTTATATATTTACATTTTTATTTCTTGTGAAATGAAGATAATATGAGTTTTTTTTAATTATTATTATGATTTGTACTTTTGTGAACTGCTTCTTTGTGGTATCTGTCCAATTTGTGGGGGAGGGATGTTTACTTTTTCTGACTCCTAAATGCTCTTTATATATTAATGATAATGCATTACTTTTTAATCATGTTAAATTATATCACATGGTCTGAGTTTTACAACTTTGTTTATAATTTTTCTTGACAAATAAATTTTTTAAACACTTTTGTAACCAATATTATCAATTGTTTCCCTTACAATTGCTTTATCTATGTTATGCTTTGTTTTTCTCACCCCTAACATTATAAAATATATCCCCAAGATTTTCTTAAAATCCTCACTCTATGTAAGGTGAGTCACTTCTTTGTATATATTCTAAACTGTAAAATGGAAGCAATGAGTACCTACCTTATTCATTCAATAAATATTTATTAAGCACCAAAATGATACCAGGCACTTTGTGGGAGCCAGAATGAATAAAACAGACTGAAATTCCTGAGCTAGTAGGGCTTACATTTTGGTGCCTGTATCCACAGGGATTAAGGGAAATTATATAATAAAGCCTATTTGCTATTATGATTTGCTGGGTCTTTAAGCAACTGTGTGCCTTATTTTGCACTCTCTCAGTCTAGAATGCCCTTCCTTTTTTCATCTGAAATTCCTCTCACCTATCAAAGCATGGACTCCTCTACAAAAAAATCTCTCCTGATCACCTCTTATAACTTTCTTCAGGGCTCCTCTGCTATGAACTTCTTTAGAGCATTGGGCTGATTCACTCTGCCTTACAGTGAAAGCTCTTATATGAGCTGACTCCTCATTAGCCAGCAAGCTTTCCACAGGCAGTAGCCATGATGCCTTCATCTCACACAAGGCCTCCTAATGGGAATTTGTCAATGTCAAAATTAACAAAGGAATCTACTCAAAAATACCTCCTTTATACATCCTATCAAGAAAGTAAATAACTACCTAAACATACAATTTAACTGTGGTCCATGCAAAGAAAAAAAGAAAATAATAAGGGAGAATATTCCAGGATTTTGACTGAATGGAGATTTCCCTCTTCTCTCTATAGCTGAAGGGGAGACAGAGTTAGAGGGAGTGACATGTACAAAACTCTCAGGTGGAGGCATTATGGAAAATTCAAGGGCTGAAAAGAAGACCAGTGTGGCAAGGTGGGTGGGGGTAGCGGGGTGGGATGGGGTGGAGGACCTGTCTCTTATACACATCTAGATGTGTATAAGAGACAGCCCTGTAAGAGCTCTGGGAACCTCTGCAGGTTTTAGGAAGGAGAATAATAAAGGCCCTTATACTCAAAGCTATGGTTTTTGCAGTAGTTACCTACAGATGTGAGAATTGGACCACAAGGAAGGCTGAGCACCGAAGAATTGCTGTTTTCGAATTGTGGTGCTGGAGAAGACTCTTGAGAGTCCCTTGGACTAAAAGATGATCAAACAAGCCAATCCTGAAGGAAATCAACCTGAATATTAATTGGAAGGACTGATGAAGCTGAAGTTCCAATACTTTGACCACCTGATTCAAAGAGCTGACTTACTGGAAAGGACACTGATGCTGAGAAAGACTGAAGGGAAAAGGAGAAGGAGGTGGCAGAGGATGAGATGGTCAGACAGTACCACCAACTCAGTGGACAGGAATTTGAGCAAACTCCGGGAGATAGTGAAGGATAGGGAAGCCTGGCGTGTTGTATGTAGTCCATGGGGTCTCAAAGAGTCAGACACGACTTAGCGATCGAACGACAAAAACAATACTTGGCCTAGCATCATCAGAGCTGGGCTCTGGGACTGAGGCTGCTATTTTTTGCCTGACAACCTACACTACCTCCTGTTCCCTGGGTGAAACTAACCCCACCTCTCTGACTAAGAGGCTCCAGAGAAACACAGAGTCATCTTTGCAAACTTAAGAGTTCTAGAAATGG
Source organism: Cephalophus harveyi (assembly GCA_006410635.1). NCBI lineage: Eukaryota > Metazoa > Chordata > Mammalia > Artiodactyla > Bovidae > Cephalophus > Cephalophus harveyi. The sequence continues at coordinate 77,543 of SJYT01053993.1, forward strand.
AAGAGATGCCATTGACAAACAGCCCCAGAGACAGAGAAGCCACTGGAGAGAGGAGAGGTCAGTCAATAGCACGGGCGCTGGAGCCTGCTACATTTGGATCATGGTTTCCTTGGCATCTACGGCAAGTTACTGGCTTCTCTGGGCTTCAGTTTCTTCTGTAACAAAACAGAACTCACCTCATCAAGTTGTCAAGGCTCCAAACTATAACTTCATTCTAGTGAAGTTATAGTTTACATAGTCAGCATGTAACAAGCTGAACTGAAACAAAAAGTGGAAATCGTGGGAGATCTTTTGGGGTGAGATCCAGAATGATACCTAAAGGATAGTCCAATCTCTCAGCCTTAATTCTTCTTTACCAAAAGAAGAATAGGAAGGAAAAAAACAAAACATATCTGCCCATCTAAATGTTGTGTGGCTCAAATACATGTGTATCAAGTATGTGTCCTGAACACACATGTATCAAGTATGCAGACATGTGTGAACACACAAACACCTGCACATTTACCTTGTGGGGCCTATGGAATCTCCCTTTTCACAGAGAATACTCCTCAGTTCTGCTCTGTACACTGGCCTTTAACCTGTCCAAATGGACACACTACCATGGTGCCTATGGATGGCAAAGCTTTACCTTTTCTGTTTGGGTTTTGTTCCCCATCTTTACACTTTCAATTGCCAAAGTTTACATGGTGTGAAAAAAATCACATTGTTGGTATAGTTGGTGTTGCTGGGCTGGATAAGACAGTCACCAAAAGTTGTTTTTTTTCTAATAAAAATTAAAGGTCTTTTTTTCTTGTTAATTGTGGGTGTAAGCATTAAGCCTTTTCAGGATAACAAATATTGGTTCTATAGGCATTTAATTTGCCTATCTTACATTTTAGAGATGGCTTATATTTCTAAGTGACCAAATAGTTGAAGAAAACTTTCTAAAACTTAGGCAAGGCAGCCATGTCTGCTCTTATCAAATGAAGTAATTTAGTTGGAAACATACCTGCTTTGTGTTTCAAATGTCCTGTTTCTGGTCTTAATATTTTCATAACTAGCAGTGCTATCCTAGAACTATCTTAACTTCTCACGTGAAAAATAAACTAAGTCGCAGTACTTCAACAATGTCTATGACACGAAAGGTAAGAAGTACCCAGCACAAGAAGGACTATTTCAGGTGGGTGACACCTGAATGCAGAATGTGATCCTGGCCAAATCTGGTAGTGAGGGGAAAAAAGCAATGAAAGGCATTATCAGATCAACTGACAAAACCAAAACACAGATGGTAGATTGCTACCTTTCTTGAAATTGATGGAAGATTCTGTAGAAGACTGTCCTTGTCCTTAGGAAATACACACTGAACTATTTAGCATTAAAAGGGCATGATGGTTTCAACTTTGGTTCAGAAAAAAATGTGTGTGTTTATGTGCATATATATATATACACACACATATACACACACACACATGTGAGCATGTATGTGTGTGTGTGTATTGAGAGGAAAAAAAGAAAGAAATACAGCAAATCAAGGAAATGTTAACTGGTAAATCTGGGTAAAGGGAACAGGTAAGAGTTCTCTGTAATATACTTGAAATTATTCTGCAAGCTTGAAGTGATTTCCATACAAATAAACAAATAAAGGGGTTGCACTAAATAATGAATAAGGCCCCTCATTCTAAAGTTCTGTGGACTGTGGTAGCTGTCTTTCATAAGTTTATAAGCAGCAGCAGAAGTGCCAAGCCTGTGGGGTGCGGGAGGAGCTCCCCACCGAGCGAGACTCCAAGCAAACACATACGGTGACTTGTGCTGTCTCCTGCAGAACCGTGCGACTGGAAAGTCTAGTTCTGAGATAGGCATCTGCAGGGTGGTCCCAGGGAGCAGCCCCAGCTACAACAGAGCCCTCTGGCCTGGCGCAGCCCCGCATCTCCTCTGGTGACTGAGGGAAGGACACTGCCATTCCAGGCAGGCGTGGAAGCTGACGGGACCCGGCAGACCCCTGCCCGACTGCTCAGAACTGAGGCCTCAGACATTAAAAGGAAAGAAAAAGGCTATCATTTCCTCACTCTAGTCTCCCTCTGATGGACATCAGCTGAGAGCACTGCTGGAGGCTTTTGGCTCTGCTGTGTCTCCTTAAAACTGTCCTCTCTTTAACAACCATTTCAAGGGTTTATATTGTCTCATCGCCCACAAAATTCTTTTTCATATGAGGCTTCTCAGGGTACCATTTTTTGATACCACTGAGACCTGGATCATCAAAAGATGAAGCCCAAGGTCCCGTCAACCAGTGGTGGGGAAATAAAGTTACCACTAGCATATGTATCCTTGGAGGTAAGGAAGTTGTTTGAGTATTTTTCACAGTTAGAAATGTTTTTTTAATCATTTTCAAAACTGAAGTATAGTTAATTCACAATGCTGTGTTAGTTTCAAGTGTATAGCAAAGTCATTCAGCTATATATATCTATTCTTTTTCAGAATTTTTTCCACTGTAGGTTATTATAAGATACTGAATACAATTCCTCTGTAGGTCTTAGTCTTTTACCTATTTTAAATATAGTAGTGTGCATCTGTTAATCTCAAATCCCTAATTTGTCCCTCCCCCACTTTCTCCTTAGGTAGCCATAACTTTGTTTTCTACATCTGTGACACTATTTCTGTTTTGTAAGTCCCTTTGTATCATTTTTTAGACTCTACATATAAGTGATACAATATGATATTTTTCTTTGTCTGACATTTCACTTAGAATGATAATCTCTAAGTCCACCCATGTTGCTACAAATGGTATTATTTCATTCTTTTTTACTTCCAAGTAATATTCCATTGTAAATGTGTACCACATCTTCTTTATCAATCTGTCAGTGGACAAATTGCTTTCATGTTGTGGCTATTATAAATAGTGCTGCTATGAACACCGAGGTACATGTATTTTTTGAATTAGAACTTTCATCTTTTCCTGTATGCCCAGGAGTGGGATTATAGGATTACATGGTAGCTCTATTTTTACTTTTTTAAGAAGCTTCCATATTGTTCTCCTTAGTGGCTGCACCAATTTACATTCCCACTGACAGTGGAGGAATATAGGAGGGTTCCTTTTTCTCCTCATCCTCTCCAGCATTTATTATTTGTAGACTTTTTAATGACGGTCAGCCATTCTAAACAGTGTGAGGAGATATCTTATTGTAGTTTTGATTTGAAAGAAAAGTCTTATTATTTTCTTTTTGGAATATCCAAACAACACAGGTCAGTATTAATACTCTTCAAATATATGAATAAGGTGGTGGATACAAAGATCTCTTCTACTGCCGTCATGAACTCCTGCAGGCGAGGAGCTACACCTCATTCATCTGTGAGCTCCTCACAACATCTAGTGATGAACTCAAGAAATGGAGCGATGACCCAGCATCACTACCTGGAAACATCAGCTGCAACATGCTCCTTCCCTTCAGGTCAACCATCTGGGACTAAATCAGTATCTGCTCTTTTTATTTAAGGAAAAAAACTGTCAGGAGTCAGGGGAATCATTTATCTGACCTTTGGAGGATCTTTTTCACTGAATGGGCTTCCCTGGTGGCTCAGTTGGTAAAGAATCCGCTTGCGATGCAGGAGACCTGGGTTGGATCCCTGGGCTGGGGAATGATTCTCAGGTGGTATTTGTATAAAGTAGAGAAATACATCCAATAATTCACAAATAGAGCAGCCATTATTTTAATACAATAGTTGGGAATACAATGTGAAAAACATAGGCCTGAAATTTAAATATTTTTAAAGAAAAACACAAATAAATAGGATAACCAAGCAATTAGATTAAAGCAGTTTGGCCCGTGCCAACTGGAGTGTCTACCTAATGTTGACAGTAGCAATGTTTAGAAAATCAAAGCAGTTAACTCTTGCTGACATTGACTGAAAAATGGCTATAAATAACTTCCCTGAAAAGAATTGGAGAAGAGGAGAACTGGCAACATAGTTGTACAAACACATAAGGAAATTCACAAGGGGAAAGCAAACCTGCTTGAGGCTGAGGGAATAAAGGGAAAGGAGAAGAGAAAGACACATGTGATGTCAAACTCCTGTTCTTTTTCTCAGGGTTTCAGATCCCTTTCAGATGGCAACACCCAGGAGCTTTCTCCACACTCAGTCCTTCATCTCACCACAAAATGCGTAGCAAAAGCAACTGAGAAGAATAGAGCAACTAGACGGTGAACCGCCTCCCACAGCACCTCTAAAATGTTTGAATCTTGAAATGGGCCCCTTGTCTGCACCGTGTTTGGTTCACGGTAAATTTCCAACAAATCTGGACTAATAAAATGTCCTTAAGAAGTGAGTCTGCAGAGTTACAAATTTTAGACAGATGTCTGGAGCCAGACTAACAACAAGGAACTGACTTTTCCTCTTTGGCACCACAAGATGGTTGTGTAACAGGTTCAAGCTGATGGGATAGCTATTTAAGCCAGAGTAATACACTACAACTGATGCTTTTGAAAACCATGAAAAACCTAGCTCCCAAACTTCCAATAGCTTGTTGAGGTTTTCTTTAACCCTCCAATTGAGGATCAGTCACCATCAGTACAGAAAAAATTTTGCCCACAAAAAGTTTATATAGTCAAGTCTACTAATACTGGCTTATTTGCAGCCCAAACTCTCTGAAGACAGCAAACAGTGGTATTGGCTGCCCTCTGCAGTGAGCTGGTGAATTCAGCAAAATATCAAGATCAAGAACATGCCAAATGCATGTAACTAATTCTCCTTGAAATCCAGAAATGCTGGCAAGAGAATGAGTTCTTATGTCTAGGACTTTAAAGTTGAGGGTATGTGGGAAAGTAACACACCGCCTCCCAATCACTCAACCCTAACCTGATGTTCAACTGTCTGTGAGGCTAGGGTAAGCTTGCCTGTTGATTTTGAGACATTAAAGTTTTAGGTGAGATCCTTTGTTGCTAAATCACAAATCAACCACAGCAGCAATACTTAGAAGCTTTTCAGAGAGTTCTCTAGACTGAGAACTTCCATGGTATGTGTTTTTAAAATGTCTATAAATTATTTGAAACTACTCCCAACAAGAAATGGAAGCTAATTTTCCTTCCCTTAAATATGAACTGGCCTTAGTGACCTGGATCCAATGAAGAAAATGAGGTTGGACGTGACATGCTATGATATCTGAAGCTGAGTTACAAAAGGAAACACAGCATCTGCCAAGCTCTCTCTTGAACTGCTCATCCTTAAAATCCATCTGCTGTCCTTGGAAGAAATCAGGCCAGTGAAGGGGCATGGACAAGCAATCCAGCTGCCAGGCCCACAGCAGTCCCACCCAACAACCAGCATCAACCAGATGTCATGGGTGTCACTTGAACCTTGTGCCTGAGGAAGCCTTCAAGGAAACTCCAACACCGACTGCCCAGCTACCATCTGACTATAACCACAGGAGTGAAAAACCATGTAAATGAGGTCAGTCAACTCCAAGATCTGTAAGAGGTAATAATAATGATAATAATAATGTGTTATATTAAGAGAGAAGCCTGACAACTATGGCTTGTTGATAAAGTCTAGCCTGTAGAGCGTTTTTCTACAGCCAGTGATCTAAGTTGGGTTTGGTACATTTTTAAAGGATTGTAAAAGAAATAGAACAAAACAAAGAAAAACATGCAACAGAGACCATATATGGCTCTTAAAGTCTAAAATAGTTATTCTATGGCCCTTTACAGAAAAAATTTGCTCACTACTGTGTTAAGCCACTAAGCTTTTTAGAAAGTTTGTTATACAGCTATAGATAACTGGAACACATGGTACCTTTGAAACAAAATAAGCAGTGGGCATATGCTAGATTCAGAGCACCATGAAAGTCACACTAAAAAGCCACAACTTAACTGCTATCTGCAAGTCAATTCTTATCCTATCAATACTGTACAATATTCTAATTTCACAAACACACTTGATCAGCCAAAGTGAAAGTGATGGTAATATGATTCATCAACCAAGAAGAGCATCTTAAATATGTATCTCAGATTTGATTCTGGATTAAACTCCAAATTCTCAGAGACTCATTAATAATTTCAGTAATAACAGCTGGCATTTACTGAGTCTCTACTATGTTCCAGACACTGTGCTAAGCTATTTAATATTTATTATCTCACTTAAGCCTCATGACAATCCTTACATTTTACAGATGAGAAACTGAAGCAGAGAAAATTGATCTAACCTGTACAAGATTGCACAGGTAATAAGTTCGCAGCAAGGACTGGCTTGCACCCATGAAATTCATCACTGCACTCTGCTGTTTCTCTCTAGAAAAAGTATCTAATTAAGACATCCAGTCCTGTGTTAAAGAACGCAGCTGGCTTCCATAGATAAGAGTGGCCAGTACCCTTTGAACTCTAACCAGTTTTCCTGTGTGCTCTCCTCTCACAAGGAATCAGGCCTGCAACCTGGGTCTCCATCTCTTTCCCCTGGAACCTAGGACTTCCAACAACGCTAGTTTTTCTGTTGAGAGTATCTGAAACTCCTAGGCTTGCCCCAAACTACAGTTAGTTTTAAGCTGTTCTTTCCAAACCCTCAAAGTCTTCCTCTCATTTTTCCTCTGGTTTCTGTCAATTGACACATGGGAAATTATACTTGCTGAAGGAAAGGCTGTCAGGAGAGACACAACATAAGTTCTACACTGCCAGCTCTTGGCTAAACAAAATCAACAGACTGAGCAAGAGCCAGTGGTCCATACCACTGTTAGGACCAGAGATGATGAAGAATGAAATCAGCATCAGTTTCCTCATATGTGAAGTGGAAGTGATGACACTTATCTTTATGGTTTGCTGTATAGCTAGTGCCAAGATATATTAAGGGCCTAATACAATGCCTGGCATTCAATTAATGGTGGTTATAACTATTGGAATTTTAACACAGAATTTGCCTCTCTTTTAAAGAGCTGATAACTCACCAATGACATTTCACTGAATAACTGGAAAAGTTGTTAATTGCAAAAAAGATCCATGTTCATGAGAGCAGACATAGAGTAAGAGATGCTGCTTTCCACTGGTCACACATCTTTTATCTTTCTTTGTAGCAAGCCTTTCACATTAGAAGGTGTGGTTTTAATTATCTATAAAAATGACCCCTTCACATTCTTCTGTCCAGCTAAACTTGGCACAAATAGCTGGAGATCAGTGTGAGAAAGAAAGGGCAATGCTCCAACCTGAACAACATGCAAGGCCACCTCAGCATAGCGACCAAAGGCATGCACAGCACCTTGTCTACTCACCAGAAGGGAAAAATAATGAGGCGACTGATCAAAAACACGGTTGAGAAGATGAAAAACAGGGTGTTACAGGTTTGCTTCCATCCGGCATAAGAAAACATCTTAGCAGACTGAGAAAATAGAAAGAAATTGCGTTCAGATAGGGTGATAGTCGTGTAAAATTAAATATCTATAAATTAAATTATATCTGGGATTTGCTTCAAAATCTTGGTGGGAGTTGGGTTATGGATAAAAAGTAGATGCAATAAGATTGGCCACTTTATTAAAGCTGGATGGTGGGTCCATTGGGCCCATTATATTCTTTACCTTGTCATATGTTTGGAACCTTGCACAATAAAACATTTAAAAAATTAGTTAGAATGACTGTAATATTACTCTTGTATTACATATGACTATAAATTAGCATAACTCCTTTTAGCATGTATGTTAGCTTGACATTTATTGAATTCCTCCATTTAACTGGGAGGAGAGCTGGACTGAAGAAAGGTTGGGATATGAGTGAAGCCCTGGGCTGGGCTGGGCACGCTGCAATCAAGGCAGCTACTTTCAGGCAGATGATACAGAGAGTGGAGTTAGGAGGCAGCCCTTAGGGCCCTATCCTGGTTGGAGCAGAGTTTCAAGCATTTGATTTTTCCTGCTTACTTCATGCTAGTCTGTAGTGTTCATATGATTTGTGTTGAGTAAAAAGAATTACAGAAAGTGCTGTTTCAGTTCAGCTCAGTTCAGTCACTCAGTCATGTCCGACTCTTTGCGACCCCATGAATCGCAGCACGCCAGGCCTCCCTGTCCATCACCATCTCCCGGAGTTCACTCAGACTCACGTCCATCGAGTCAGTGATGCCATCCAGCCATCTCATCCTCTGTCATCCCCTTCTCCTCCTGCCACCAATCCCTCCCAGCATCAGAGTCTTTTCCAATGAGTCAACTCTTTGCATGAGGTGGCCAAAGTACTGGAGTTTCAGCTTCAGCATCATTCCTTCCAAAGAACACCTAGGGTTGATCTCCTTCAGAATGGACTGGCTGGATCTCCTTGCAGTCCAAGGGACTCTCAAGAGTCTTCTCCAACACCACAGTTCAAAAGCATCAATTCTTCAGCGCTCAGCCTTCTTCACAGTCCAACTCTCACATCCATACATGACTACTGGAAAAACCATAGCCTTGACTAGATGGACCTTTGTTGGCAAAGTAATGTCTCTGCTTTTGAATATACAATCTAGGTTGGTCACAACTTTCCTTCCAAGGAGTAAGCATCTTTTAATTTTATGGCTGCAGTCACCATCTGCAGTGATTTTGGAGCCTCCAAAAATAAAGTCTGACACTGTTTCCACTGTTTCTCCATCTATTTCCCATGAAGTCATGGGACTGGAAGCCATGATCTTCGTTTTCTGAATGTTGAGCTTTAAGCCAACTTTTTCACTCTCCTCTTTCCCTTTCATTAAGAGGCTTTTTAGTTCTTCACTTTCTGCCATAAGGGTGGTGTCATCTGCATATCTGAGGTGATTGTTATTTCTCCTGGTAATCTTGATTCCAGCTTGTGTTTCTTCCAGTCCAGCGTTTCTCATGATGTACTCTGCATGTAAGTTAAATAAGCAGGGTGACAATATACAGCCTTGACGTACTCCTTTTCCTATTAGGAAGCAGTCTGTTGTTCCATGTCCAGTTCTAACTGTTGCTTCCTGACCTGCATACAGATTTTTCAAGAGTTATGTGGTATTAATGTAATGAGGATTCTCTTGCATTATCCAGTGTAGCTCGAGGCTGAATGGGAAAGTGTCTGAAGTTGGGGGTGGAAGATGGGCAGAAGTGTGGCTTAGGCCTGCCAGTTTTAGAACTGAAATCTCCCAGGAAAGTCAAGGTCCATCTAGAACAAGAGAAGTAGCTTATTACACTTGAGGAATGGTTTACACTGCATTTTCCATACTTTTCCCTACCTACCAAGGGGTAGGAATGTGATCAGACTATGGGGTTAGCAGAAACCCAAAAGGAATTAGCCTTCACTGCTAAAATGGAAGGCTGGCATGCCAGCGAGGCCTAACTTGGGTATGGGAAGAAAGCCAGAAGTTTACAGGGCTTGGAATAGAGGGAGCTGTTTGAAGGGTTGGCAGCCAGGCCCGGCAGGAAGCTGGAGATCATAGATGTGAAGAGAGCCACTTGAGTTGGCAAAGTAGCACTTCTTTGGGCCCATGCAAATGCCACCTATCCTGGACTGTGCAAAGATGGATATCAGACAGTAACCTCTCTCCTTTGCAGTCAAAGTTCTGTTAAAGTATTGGGTCCTGGATCCAAGCTTAACATGTAGAAAAAGAGGATCATGAAGATACATGAAGAAGGCACAAGATTGCTTATGAGTAAAAACTGTAGATGCTGAAGCTGTTCTTCCTTGCAAAGAAAGAACTAAGAAATGACCCAATACCTCTTTTGAGGAACAGGAAAGATTAATAGTCTCCATCTTTAGGAAGGTCTAAACAGGTCACCTAGGGAACCTATGTCATATCAATGTCAGGGTAAGCAGGGACAACATGGTGCTTATTCCCAGTCCTAATACCTAAATCTCCCTTTTAGTAATGCAGTGAAGCTGTTTTTATGGTGGACACCAAGGGCAGTTGAACTAGAGAGCTAGAAGAACAGAGTAGCACAAAGTTTTAAAGTCATAGCCAATGTAGTCTTAATTTTCAGGAAGGGTTACTGAGATATGATTGGAGGAGGAGGTAATTAAAACAGAGATGGCTACATTCAGAGAGCAACACATGGAAGAACTGGCATAATCCTCCTTCTGCTAAGTCATTTGCTGCTCTGAAGCCCATATAATAACCTTTACCCTTAGAATTGGATTTACATGTCTAATTATGGCTACATACAAGAAACACAATTTTGTACTTAGCCAATTTTAACAGTAGTCAGTTGCTTTGAAATGTCTTCAAATGACTTCTAGTTACATCTACAACAGGGTTTCGCAAATCACAATTCAGCCTAGGGACTAAAGCTGCTTAGCCCCTTGAGTTAAGAATGGTAAGAATGGTTTCTGGTCTTATGTTTAGATCTTTAATCCATTTTGAGTTTATTTTTGTGTGTGGTGTTAGAAAGTGATCTAGTTTCATTCTTCTACAAGTGATTGACCAGTTTTCCCAGCACCACTTGTTAAACGGATTGTCTTTACTCCATTGTATATTCTTGCCTCCTTTGTCAAAGATAAGGTGTCCATAGGTGTGTGGATTTATCTCTGGGCTTTCTATTTTGTTCCGTTGATCTATATTTCTGTCTTTGTACCAGTACCAAACTGTCTTGATGACTGTGGCTTTGTAGTAGAGCCTGAAGTCAGGCAAGTTGATTCCTCCAGTTCCATTCTTCTTTCTCAAGATTGCTTTAGCTATTCGAGGTTTTCTGTATTTCCATACAAATCTTGAAATTATTTGTTCTAGTTCTGTGAAAAATACCACTGGTAGCTTGATAGGGATTGCATTGAATCTATAGATTGCTTTGGGTAGTATATTCATTTTCACTATATTGATTCTTAGTGGTACATATACACAATGGAGTATTACTCAGCCATTAAAAAGAATTCATTTGAATCTGTTCTAATGAGATGGATGAAACTGGAACCTATTATACAGAGTGAAGTAAGCCAGAAAGAAAAACACCAATACAGTATACTGACACATATATATGGAATTTAGAAAGATAGCAATGATGACCCTGTATGTGAGACAGCAAAAGAGACACAGATGTATAGAACGGACTTTTGGACTCTGTGGGAGAGGGAGAGGGTGGGATGATTTGGGAGAATGGCATTGAAACGTGTATACTATCATGTAAGAACGAAGCACCAGCCTATGTTCGATACAGGATACAGGATGCTTGGGGCTGGTGCACGGGGATGATCCAGAGAGAGGATATGGGGTGGGATGTGGGAGGGGGATTCAGGATTGGGAGCTCGTATACACCCGTGGTGGATTCATGTCAATGTATGGCAAAACCAATACGGTATTGTAAAGTAAAATAAAGGAAAAAAAAAAAAGAATGGTAAGAATGGTTTTCACATTTTTAAAGGAGTATAAAAGAAAAAGAAAAACAACAGAAAAACAAGAATATGTGACAAGAGATTGTATGAGGTCCACAAAACTAGATTTACTACCTGGCTTTTTTGCCAAAAAGTTTGCTGAATCCAGCAAGGCTATGTATGGTTTGTCCAGTAGTCATGTATGGATGTGAGAGTCGGACTATAAAGAAAGCTGAGTGCCAAAGAATTGATACTTTTGAACTGTGGTATTGGAGAAGACTCTTGAGAGTCCCTTAGACTGCGAGGAGATCCAACCAGTCCATCCTAAAGGAGAACAGTCCTGGGTGTTCATTGGAAAACTGATGTTGAAGCTGAAACTCCAATACTTTGGCCACCTGATGCGAAGGGCTCACTCATTTGAAAAGACCCTGATGCTGGGAAAGATTTAAGGCAGGAGGAGAAGGGGACAACAGAGGATGAGATGGTTGGATGGCATCAACGACTCAATGGACATGAGTTTGAGTGGACTACGGGAGTTAATGATAGATAGGGAAGCCTGGCATGCTGCGGTCCATGGGGTTGCAAAGAGTCGGATACGACTGAGCAACTGAACTGAACTGAACTTGCTGAATCCTGATCTAGAAGAACAAGATCTTATTAAATTAATTTCTTCCATATCAACTTACATTTAATTATTAGCCCTTCAAGAGGTTATCCTGAATGCAAATATGTTAGTATCATTTCCCCCAGCTTGGGCTTCCCCTGTGGCTCAGCTGGTAAAGAATCACCTGCAATGTGGGAGACCTGGGTTCAATCCCTGGGTTGGGAAGATCCCCTGCAGAAGGGAAAGGCTACTCATACCAGTATTCTGGCCTGGAGAATTCCATGGACTGTACAATCCATGAGATCACAAAGAGTCGGACCTGACTGAGCAACTTTCACTTTCATTATAAATGAGTATATGTAAATAATGAACAATGTGGCTCTAAGTATAGCAGGACCCACTGTCTCAGAGTAAACAGAACCAAGACACAACAGAAACACGTAGAGAAAACAATCCTAATTTTGCTTTGTTTGTTATATTTTGTATGGCTCGAGATTAGGAAGACTCTTGTTTTAAAGTCTCCTGCTCTGAAACGTTGCTTCCTTAGGAAATAAATATCATTTAAATAAACATTAATTCTCATTCCTTGAAGCTGGAGGAGGAACCTGCAGGGCAGTGCAAGCATTCAGTGCCTATTTAACTTTGGCTTAAGTGAATATATGGGGCCAATCAGCTTTAAAAATCCACAATGCCATAGTCCAAGTTTTCCTTTTAAAAGATGAGAATTCATTTTTTCTTCAGATACCTCAGCTTACTTCCTAAGCTAATATCTGCGTGCAAGTTGCATAAATAGAATCCCACAAAATAACCCCTCTCTCTCGACTACCATGGAGAAAAACGATTAGAAACTAAAAAGTGAAAGCTTTCCTTTCTTTGAGCTTGAAAGACCTGGGGACCTAGAGATATCCACAGACTTTAGGTATTTTCAGAACTGAGAGCTCTGCTAAATCACTCACAGAAGAGTTCTTCCTTCCTATAAAGAGTCACAGTTAACCTAGGACATGGTACTGTTATTAGTTTTTTAATGGCAAACATTTACCTCTAGCCAAATATCGGCCACATCATGTACAATCATCACGAGGGTCCCACTGCGAATATAATTAGCACACCAAGAGAAGCTCATCAAACTGACAGCAGCCAGGTGGTGGATGACATGTGCTAGAAAATCCTACATAATGAGGGCAAATGGAGACCATTAAGTAAATGCAGCTATTTTCCAATCAGTTGAATAGACAATAATAATAATTTAAAAACTAACAACTTACATCTGCATATTTTGAAATTAGTAAAATGCTTTCACTTTCATTCTTAAACACAATTCTTATGAGAGAGAGAGAACAAGTGTTATCCTCATTGGTGAAGTCATTTAACTTTGAGATAACACTGAATAGTTGCCATCTAAGTCCTAATATCTGCTGTTCTTCCCACTGCCCTACACCGGATATATGTACACTTTACACACATACAAAAGACATATATATACATAAGCATATTCCTATGTACATTTACCTTTATTGCTAATTCCCTGCCTAATTCCAAGACAGATGTAATAAAATTATACAACCATTAAAATAAGAGTTACTGCATATGAAATAAGTAACAAATAAAAGTAGAATAACTACATTAGTGAAATATTGAAGTATTTTGCTAATACTAAACAAAGCAACAAACAAAAATAAGCACTAGCTAGAATGTTGAGAAGTTGGAACCATTATACATTACTGGTAGGAATGTAAAATGGCATGGCTGCTTTGTTAAATAGTCTGACAATTCCCCTAAAGGTTATACATAGGACTACTATATAGTACAGCAGTTCCACCCCTTGGTATATATCTGAGAAAAATAAAAATGTATGTTCATGTAAAAATTTTCATATAAATGTTCACAGTAGCATTATTCATAAAAGCCAAAAAGGCAGAAACAACCCAGATATCTATCAGTTGATCAATAAATAAACAAAATGTAGTATTTCCACATAATGGAATATTATTCATTAATAAAAAGGAATAAAGTACTGATGTATGCCAGAACATGAATGAACTTTGAAAACACCATGCTAAGTGAAAGAAGCCGGATATTAGGTTGGTGCAAATGTAATTGAGGATTTTGTGAATTTTAAATCATTATAACTAGGCTCAAATACATCTTTATTAATCAAAATAGGAAACATTATAATCAACACATTTTTGCCAGTGAAAAATAAGTTTCTTTATTCTTGTAGCATAAAAATCCATGCTTCAATTTGTCAAACTCTTGGAAAGCATTTCCTGACTCCTGCTTGTTGTGGAAGCATTTTGCCTGCAAATAGTTGTTGAGATGCTTGAAGAAGTGGTAGTCAGTTGGCGAGAGGTCAGAAGAATACTGTGGATGAGGCAAAACTTCATAACCGAACTTGTTAATCTTCTGAAGCGTTGGTTGTGCGACATTCAGTTTGGCCTTGTCATGGAGAAGTATTGGCCCCTTTCTGTTGACCAATGTCAGATGCAGGCATTGCAGTTTTCGATGTATCTCATTAGGTTGCTGAGCATACTTCTCAGATGTAATAGTTTTGTTCAGATTCAGAAAGCTGTAGATCAGACAGGCAGCAGACCACCAAACAGTGACCATAACTTCTTTTGGTGCAAGTTTGGCTTTGGGAAGTGATCTGGGGCTTTTTCTCAGTCCAACCACTGAGCTGGTCGTTTCTGGTTGTCTCATAAAATCCACTTTTTATAACTTGTCACAAACTGATCAATAAATGGTTCATTAAAAAATTTTTTTTCAGTCAGTTCATGAGGCACCCACTTATCAAGCTTTTTCACCTTTCCAATTTGTCTCAAATGCCAGAAGACCACAGAATGGTCGACAGTTTTTTTGGCAACTTCTCAAGTAGTTCTAAGAGGATTACCTTCGATGACTGCTTTCAGTTGGTCTTTGTCACACTCCGATGGCTGGCCACTGTGCTCATGTTCAAGGCTCTCATCTCCTTTGCAAAACTTCTTTAACCACTGCTGCACTGAAGGTTCGTTAGCAGTTTCCTGGGCCAAATGTGTCACTGATGTTGCGAGCTGTCTCTGCTGCTTTACGACTCATTTTGAACTCAAATAAGAAAAATGCTCAAATTTGCTTTTCACCTAACATCCCTAGTCTAAAATATAAACAGCAAGTAATAAGTCATTAGCAAAAAAAAAATAGAGTGAGTAATGTGCATTAAAATGATGTATAATATTATCACAATTTAAGAATGTATTCTAATATCAAATGGGAAAGTTCAACAGTGCAAAACCACAATTACTTCTGCATCAACCTAATACAGAAAAACATATATTGTATGACTACATTTATATAAAATATCCAAAAGAGGCAAATGCATAGACACAAAAAGTAGGTCAGCAGCTGCCTGGGTCTGTGGAGGTTAGAAGAAATGGGTAGCAACCACTAAAGGGTACAGAATTTCTATCTGAGCTGATGGAAATAGAATTGACTGTAGTGAAAAAAAAAAAAGAATTGACTGTAGTGATGATTGCAGAATCCTGTGAATATACTATAAAAACCATTGTATTAAGTATTTAGATAGAAGAGTTGTATGGTATGTGCATATCTTCATTAAAATGTTTTTCAGTTCAGTTCAGTAGCTCAGTCATGTCTGACTCTTTGTGACCCCATGAACTGCAGCACGCCAGACTTCCCTATTCACCACCAACTCCCGGAGCTTGCACAAACTCATTTCTGTCGAGTCGGTGATGCCATCCAACCATCTCATCCTCTGTCATCCCCTTCTCCTCTCGCCTTCAATCTTTCCCAGCATTAGGGTCTTTTCTGGTAAGTCAGTTCTTTGCATCAGGTGGCCAAAGTATTGGAGTTTCAGCTTCAGCGTCAGTCTTTCCATTGAATATTCAGGACTGATTTCCTTTAGGATTGACTGATCTCTATACAGTCCAAGAGACTCTCAAGAGTCTTCAACACTACAGTTCAAAAGCATCAATGCCTACTGGAAAAAGCATAGCTTTGACTATACGGGACCTTTGTCAGCAAAGTAATGTCTCTGCTTTTTAATATGATGCCTAGGTTGATCATAGCTTTTCTTGCAAGGAGCAAGTATCTTTTAATTTCATGGCTACAGTCACCATCTGCAGTGATTTTGGAGCCCAAGAAAATAAAGTCTGTCACTGTTTCCATCATTTCCCCATCTATTTGCAATGAAGTGATGCAACCAGATGTCATGATCTTAATTTTTTTGAATGTTGAGTTTTATGCCAGCTTTTTCAGTCTCCTTTTTCACTTTCATCAAGAGGATCTTTAGTTCCTCTTCACTTTCTGCCTTTAGAGTTGTATCATCTGCACGTCTGAGGTTATTGATATTTCTCCTAGCAATCTTGATTCCAGCTTGTGCTTCATCCAGCCTGACATTTTGCATGATGTACTCTGCATAGAAGTTAAATAAGCAGGGTGACAATATACAGCCTTGACGTACTCCTTTCCTGATTACGAACCAATCTGTTGTTCCATGTCTGTTTCTAACTGTTGCTTGACCTGCATACAGATTTCTCAGAAAGCAGGTAAGACGGTCTGGTATTCCTATCTCTTCAAGAATTTTCCACAGTTTGTTGTGATCCACATAGTCAAAGGCTTTGGCATAGTCAATAAAGCAGAAGTAGATGTTTTTCTGGAACTCTCTTGATTTTCTGATGATCCAATGGATGTTGGCAATTTGATCTCTGGTTCCTCTGCCTTTTCTAAAACCAGCTTGAACATCTAGAAGTTCCTGGTTCACAGATTGCTGAAGACTGGCTTGGAGAATTTTGAACATTACTTTGCTAGCATGTAAAATGAGTGCATTTGTGCGGTAGTTGGAACATTCTTTGGCATTGCCTTTCTTTGGGATTGAAATTAAAACTGACCTTTTCCTGTCCGATGGCCACTGCTGAGTTTTCCAAATTTGCTGGCATATTGAG
The DNA here is from genome assembly GCA_006410635.1 of Cephalophus harveyi. Classification (NCBI taxonomy): domain Eukaryota; kingdom Metazoa; phylum Chordata; class Mammalia; order Artiodactyla; family Bovidae; genus Cephalophus; species Cephalophus harveyi. Next base: position 94,300 of record SJYT01053993.1, read on the forward strand.
TGCAGCACTTTCACAGCATCATCTTTTAGGATTTCAAATAGTTCAACTGGAATTTCATCACCTCCACTAGCTTTGTTCGTAGTAATGCTTCCAAAGGCCCGCTTGACTTTGCATTTAAAAAAATTTTTTTTAATGTTTTTAAAAAGAAAACATAAAATTTCAGTTTCCCTGTAGCCAAAGTAAAAAATAAAATAAAATAAAATAACAACACCAGCCTAATTTATTGAGTACTTTCTATATACCAGAAAGTGATTTATATGGATTAACTTGTTTAATCCTCACAACATCTGGAGAAGATAGAAACTATTTTTAACTCTATATATGAGGAGATTAAGTTTAATGAATATAATCAATTAGCTTGAAATGTTAATGAGTGGTGAAGATGGGATCTACACTTTGTACGACCTCAGAGCCTGTGCTTTACCCAATTCTTAACAGCTTTTTATCTCTGAAAGTATGTATTTTTAAATATATGATGTATACCTACATTTAATTTTTTGAAAGGTGCTATGAACATGTAAATAATAAAGAGAAAGCAACTATTGAAAAAAATCAAAGGCTCCAAAGTGGGAAAAGGATGATTATGGGGTCATCCTACCTGAGTCTGTCTATTAATACTTTCTAAATAATGATGATTTTCAATTCTATCCCTTGAGAAAATGCCTCAATTAAAATTTGATATATTCTTAGCCTAAACTAAGTTAATAATAATTAAACTATAGTGATCAAGTTTTCTTGAAAAGGAAATCATTTCAATCAGATTTTCCATACTATGTTCTTATGGTTTATTCTGTAAATTTCTTTTTCAATCTTCAGTTGAGCAGCTGACTGTGCTCCTTAGTGGGAGATAATGTACACCATCATTTAAACATCATTTAGTCAAGCCAGCTTGGTTTTAGCTCCTTAATACGAATTCCACCTAATTTTATTTATCATACAAATTTTGCTACAAACTGATCTTTTATATAGAGTATAACATATAAAGTACATGCCAAGAGTATTTGTCATTTGACCTGTACTGCTAGTGTACACGAGGAAATCTGTGACTGCACTGAGAGTCTAATATCGTTTTCGGGACCAGCAAACAGGAATCAGTAGCAACCAAACAGTTCCTAAAAATACCTCACTTTGTGACCTCAGAGGATGTATTTAGCATGCCTGCGACTCAGTTTCCCTGCAAATAAAGCAAAGCTAATCGTGCCTGAAGCAGTATTTCCTAACAAGAATCTTGGATAAATTAAAGCAAAAAAAATGTTTTCAAAGTCACTGAATACATGAAAGAATAAAGTAGTCTGTAATCAACTAAAAGATACGGTCGTAGAATTAAAACTACTAGCACTTTTCTTCTTTGCACTGAAGAACACAACATTCCCAAACCAAGAGAAAGAAACAGACATCATAAAGGAGAGTCCCTTTCTCATCAAACAAGAATGGAACTTCTAAGTTAAAGTTTTTATAATATTTCACTACAAATACTGATCAAGTCACCAAAGAATGAGCATATTTGCACTATTCTATGTGCTATAAAAGTGAAAAAACAAAAACCTATCAACTAGAACTAAGAACACAAAAAAATATAATTTAAAGATTAGGATTTGGGGAAGGGGGATGAACATTTTTGAAAAAAATGGATAAAGCAGCTTTGTAAATAAGACACTTACCTTCCTCTTGATATCAGAGCCAAGGCTAAATAAGAGAGACCAATAAAAACTCATCTCCAAAATGTAGTACCAGTATTGGGATGGCAGCAAGGGCTGAGGAAAACAAGAGTATTCACTACTTTAATGCCACCATATAAACAACTCGTTTTAAGGATTAAAAATATTGTTTATACCTATTTGGCTATATAGTTCATGGAATTCTCCAGGCCAGAATGCTGCAATGGTTAGCCTTTCCTTTCTCCAGGGGATCTTCCTAACCCAGGGATCGAACCCAATTCTCCCACATTGCAGGGGGATTCTCAGCTGGATTCTGATACCAGCTGAGCCACCAGGGAAGCTTGTATACCACAAATTTCTCTCAAATGATAAAGGTTTACATTTCAACTTCTGAAAAGGAATTAGAGACAATATTTTGAGGCATTTTCTTTCTAAAAAGGGAGACAAGAATTCCAAAATCAAGTTAAATATTTTGTTTAAAATTTAATAAAACTACAACAGGTGTAACTGTATTCTTTTAGTTGATTGAGATTAAATTAGATGGAAAAGTTGTTTTGGTGGCTCAACAAAATTGTTTTATGTTTATTGAAAGGGAAAGGGAAGTCGTTCAGTCATGTCCAACTCTTTGCGACCCCATGGACTGTAGCCTACCAGGCTCTTCCGTCCATGGGATTTTCCAGGCAAGAGTACTGGAGTGGGGTGCCAGTGCTACTCAAATCTGATGTCATAACTTCTTTTCTGGTGACAAGCTGGTGACCCAAATTGGCCCATTCTCAAATGGGACAGTAGTAAAGTATACACAATTATTTAGGTAGTCTAAAATGGTCTCCTAAAAAACAGAATGAAATACCTACAGCTAGAGTTTTCTTTAAAGAAAGGGGTGTTGTGCTTCTTTTAGATAAGCTGAGACATTGTATTACTTGCTGTGATGGGTTGTAACATTAATGGCCTCAATGAATCCCACCTCATATTCATGTCCTGGTATAGTCGGCTCCAACATGACCAGGAATTTGAATTCCAGGCATTGGTCAAGGGGACACAGCAAATATGATGCAATCAGAGACCTCATAAGCACCAAGTAAGAAACTGAGGCTAAAGCCTTTGACTGTGTGGATCATAACAAACTGCAGAAAGCTCTTAAAGAGATGGGAATGCCAGACCATCTTACTTGTCTCCTAAGAAACCCGTATGCAGGTCAAGAAGAAACAGTTAGAACCCTGTATGGAACAACTGATTGGTTCAAGCTTTAGAAAGGAGTACAAGAGGGATGTCTGTTGTCACCCCGTTTGCTTAACCTATCATGAGAGCCCATTTATTTATTTATTTGCTGAGCCCATCATGAGAAATGCCGGGCTGGATGAGTTACAAGCTGGAACTAGGTAGGTGGGAGAAACATCAACAATCTCAGACATGTGTATGATACCACTCTAATGGCAGAAAGTGAAGAGAAATTAAAGAGCCTCTTGATGAGGGTGAAGGAGGAAAGTGAAAGAACCAGCTTAAAACTAAATATTAAAAAAACAAAGATCATGGCATCCGGCCCAATTACTTCATGGCAAATAGAAGGGGAAAAGGTGGAAATAGTGACAGATTTCCTCTTCTTGGGCTCTAAAATCACTGGGAATGGTGACTATGGCCATGAAAACAGAAGACAATTGCTTCTTGGCAGGAAAGTTATGAGAAACCTAGACAATGTGTTGAAAAGCAAAGACATTATTCTGCTGTCAAAAGTCCATGTGGTCAATGCTATGGTCTTCCCAGCGGTCATATATGGTTTTGAGAACTTGACCATACAGAAGACAGAGTGCCAAAGAATCGATGCCTTTAAACTCTAGTGCTAGAGAAGACTCCTGAAAATCCCTTGGACAGCAAGGAGACCAAACCAGTCAATCTTAAGGGAAATCAACCCTGAATATTCATTGGAAGGACTAATGCTGAAACATCCAGTATTTTGGTCATCTGATACAAACAGCCGACTCATTGGAAAAGACCCTGTTGCTGGGAAAGACTGAGTGCAGAAGGAGAAGAGGGTGTCAGAGGATGAGACGGCTGGATGGCATCACCAACGCAATGGACATGAACTTGGGCAAACTTTGGGAGATGGTAAGGGGCAGGGAGACCTGGTGTGCTGCAGTGCAAGGGGTCTCAAAACATCAGACACAACTGGGCAACTGAACAACAAGAAACCTGAACTACCCTACTGGAGGCCACAAAGTAGAGAATCAAGATGTCCATTGACAAAAATACAAATGAGGGCACATGTGCTATCCCCTAACCAGCCTGTGAACTAACTGAAAATACATTAATTAACTCACAGTTAACACCACATGGAAAAGAACTGCTTGGCTGTGCCTAGCCCAAATTGCTAATCCATTATCATAAGCAAATAAATGGTTGTTGTTTTAAAGTACTAAGTTTTGGTGATGATTTATTATGCATCAGCATAAACTGACACACCTGAGAAGTGAAGAGTAAGGCTAATACATTAAATGGAATAGATTTCTGATCAACTCATCATCCTTGATAAGGCCATAAAAGAAAGAGAACTTCTGCTTTCTTCTATGACAAACAAGTCTGTATGAGACTAACCCTCCTAGTAAGAACTACTTTAAAAATATGGAAAAGTACAGATAATATCTGTTTGAAGGTGCTAAAGAACAACCAAAGCATCTTGAAGCATCCCATGGAGACAAAATTTCAATGACAAGAAAAATGAATTAAATGGAATCTTTTATTTCTAGTGCATCCTTAATTCAAGAAGTACTACAGACCCCACACAGGATAATTTCAAAGAAAATGACACTTATGTATAGCATAAAGTCCGTGTTTGCTGATTTACAAGCACTATAGAGCCCAGAGACTCTATACACTCTATATTCTCTGAGGCATAAACATTCCTTTATCTTAAAAATAAAGTGAAGAGAAAATATCTAGATATTCAAACACAATGTTATTTCAAACATAGAAAATGTGCAATTGAGACAAATGAAAGAGAGTTTCTAGAAAACAGCAGCTCAGATTTCTAAGCAGAAGTTAAGTAGGACTTTTGGCAATCTCATAGTGCAAGGAAGCAAACTAAGCAAACTGATGTTCAGGGCCAGCCAAGGAAAAGGAGGCCTTGTAAATACTATTACCTTTTATTTAAAACCACTGTAAGAGAATGCCCTAGAAATACAGATGAGTTATAAATATATCTGCCTTACAAAGACTGGAATTCACATAAAATCACTTCAAAACATGTGAAACTTAAGATGATCTGTCTCAACTCTAACTGCTTAACAGAAGCGAAAATAAGTCCACTCAGGAGGTACATAATATCATTCCTAAGTATAATTTTTCATATGCAGTGTCTATCATTCAACCAAAAGTTATCAAACAAAAGGAAACAGGGATAAGAAAGAAAACAGGTGATCAAGATATTGGATTTATCAGGCTATGACTTTAAAATGACTTTTAAAATTAATTAGGTTTTTAAGGTTATTTTTAAAAATTAGTGAGAATTTTTTTAATATAAATTTATTTATTTTAATTGGAGGTTAATTACTTTACAATATTGTGTTGGTTTTGCCATACATCAACATGAATCTGTCATGGGTGTACACGTGTTCCACATCCTGAACTCCCCTCTCTCCTCCCTCCCTGTACCATCCCTCTGGGTCGTCCCAGTGCACCAGCCCCCAGCATCCAGTATCATGCATTGAACCTGGACTGGCGATTCATTGCATATATGATATTGTACATGTTTCAATGCCATTCTCCCAAATCATCCCACCCTCTCCCTCTCCCACAGAGTCCAAAAGACTGTTCTTACATCTGTGTCTCTTTTGCTGTCTTGCATACAGGATTTTTATAAGAGAACTGGAATCCATGAAAAAGAATTAAGTGAATATTTGAGAACTGAAAAGTATCATAACTAAAATTGAGAACTCAAAGGATGTGCTGCAGAGCAGATTAGACACTGCTGAAACATGTACTATTGATCTGGAGGATATGAAGTAGAAAATATCCAGAGCTGTGAGGTGTCTGAGATTTTACCCTACTTGCAAGTTATCTTGCCACAGTTTCATGAATGCTGGTAGGATATATGAGACTCCTGGGTCAGAGATAAAGGATAGTTTACTGTTCACAGTACTATAGTTGCCAGAATAACAGTATTTGGGCCAGTTCTCCCATTCTAATTCCCATGGCTAAACAAAAGGGTCAGTTCATGCAAAGATGGGCACAATAAAGGACAGAAATGGTACGGATCTAACAGAAGGAGAAGATATTAAGAAGAGGTGGTAAGAATACACAGAACTATACAAAAAAGATCTTCAAAACCCAGATAACAATGATGGTGTGATCACTCAACTAGAGTCAGACATCCTGGAATGCGAAGTCAAGTGGGCCTTAGGAAACATCACTACGAACAAATCTACTGGAAATGATGGAATTCCAGTTGAGCTATTTCAAATCCTGAAAGATGATGCTGTGAATGTGCTGCACTCAATATGCCAGCAAATTTGGAAAACTCAGCAGTGGCCACAGGACTGGAAAAGGTCAGTTTTCATTCTAATCCCAAAGAAAGGCAATGCCAAAGAATGCTCCAACTACTGTACAATTGTACTCTCTCACACACTAGTAAAATAATATTCAAAATTCTCCAAGCCAGGCTTCAACCGTACATGAACTGAGAACTTCCAGATGTTCAAATTGCATTTAGAGAAGGCAGAGGAACCAGAGATCAAATTGCCAACACCCACTGGATCATCAAAAAAGCAAGAGAGTTCCAGAAAAACATCTACTTCTGCTTTATGGACTCTGCCAAAGCCTTTGACTGTGTGGATCACAACAAATTGGAAAATTCATGAAGAGATGGTAATACCAGACCACCTGACCTGCCTCTTGAGAAACCTATATACAGGTCAAGAAGCAACAGTTAGAACTGGGCATGGAATAAGACTGGTTCCAAATTGGGAAAGGAGTATATCATCAAGGCTGTATATTGTCACCCTGCTTATTTAACTTCTATGCAGAGTACATCATGTGAAATGTCAGGCTGAAGTTCAGCTGGAATCAAGATTGCCAGGAGAAATATCAATAACTTCAGATATGCAGATGACACCACCCTTATGGTACAAAGTAAAGACGAACTAAAGAGCCTCTTGATCAAAGTGAAAGACGAGAGTCAAAAAGTTGGCTTAAAGCTCAACATTCAGAAAACTAAGATCATGGCATCCAGTCCAATCATTTCATGGCAAATAGATGGGGAAACAATGGAAACAGTGACAGACTGGGGCTCCAAAATCACTGGAGATGGTGACTGCAACCATGAAATTAAAATATGCTTACTCCTTGGAAGAAAAGCTATGATCAACCTAGACAGCATATTAAAAAGCAGAGACATTATTTTGCCAATAAAGGTCCATCTAGTCAAAGCTATGTTTTTCCAGTAGTCATGTATGGATGTGAGAATTGGACTATAAAGAAAGCTGAGTGCCGAAGAATTGATGCTTTTGAACTGTGGTGTTAGAGTGTTGGATCTCCTTTGGACTGCAAGGAGATCCAACCAGTCTATCCTAAAGGAAATCAGTCCTGAATATTCATTGGAAGGATTGATGCTGAAGCTGAAGCTCCAATACTCTGGCTACCTGATGTGAAGAACTGACTCAGTAGAAAAGACCCTGATGCTGGGAAAGATTGAAAGTGGGAGGAGAAGGGGACAACAGAGGATGAGATGGTTGGATGGCATCACTGACTTGATAGACATGAATTTGAGTAAGCTCCGGGAGTTGGTGATGGACAGGGAGACCTGGCGTGCTGCAGTCCATGGGGTCGCAAAGAGTCAGACACAACTGAGTAACTGAACTGAACTGACATTTGCAACATGCAAGGGGTTTTGTTACCTGAAAGAAACCCTGAAACAGGGAACCTAATATCTTTCATAATGGACAATAACATGTGTATCTATTGTTCCAGAGGAGAGACTGCCTCCATCTTCCAAGCTTGTTTGCCTTACAAACTTCCTTGAAAAGACAATACAGAACAAAAGTTAGCCTGTGTTTCACTTCATATGACATGCAGAAATGCAAGAGATCTGTGGAGAACTGTGTTCCTGCAGTGAGTCAGAGGATAGAAAATATGAGAAAAAGTATGTAAGAGATTTGGGACCTAGTGTAAAAGTCCAGCATATTAGCTCACTTGTAAATTGAAATTCCAGAAAGAGAGGAGAGAGACAAAGAAGAGAAGCAACAGCTAAGAATTTTTCAAAATGGATTTAAGACATCAAGCTACATATTCAAAAATTTCTATGGACAATAAGCAGGATAAATTCAAAGAAGACGACATTTATGCCTATCACAATCATACTGCTGAAAGACAAATACAAAATGTTTAAAACAGAGGAATAAAAAGACATCATTCAAAGAAGCAAAAATAAAATGCACAATTGAATTAAAGAAACTGAAGGAATCCAGAAGACAATGGAATGACATTTTTAAAGTGCTCAAAGAAAATAACTAGTAACCTAGAATTCTATGCCCAGCAAAACTCCTTTTAAAAAATAGGGTAAAATGATGACATTTCCAGACAAGCAAACCAAAGGGGCTTCTTCAGCCATAAGGATAATAATACCAGATGAAAGTGTGGAAATGCAAGATGCCAAATAATATCAAGGAAAGGGCAAATTGACATTTACAAATCAATTATAGTAGTGACTTGTAGGCTTTTAAATATTTGAAGGAGGAGATAGGCATAGTCTGATGACCTTTCACTGACTGGAAAGAGGTAAGAGCATTAATTTGTATCAGACTCTAAGAACTGAAGAATGCAAAAGGTAATCTCTTGGAAAACTACTGAAAGAATGTGTGCATGCATGCTAAGTCATTTCAGTCGTGTCTGACTCTTTCAGATGCTATGGACTATAGTCCGCCAGGCTCCTCTGTCCGTGGTAAGAATGGTCCAGGCAAGAATACTGGAGTACATTGCCAGGCCCTCCTCCAGAGGAATTGTCCTAACCCAGGGATTGAACCCATGTCTCTTATCTCCTTCACTGACAGGCAGGTTCTTTACCACTAGTGCCTGCATAACTGAAAAACTAATATTAGGGAAGAAATAGAGTAATAACTTTAAAAACTTCACTGTCCTATAAAAAAAGTAATAAGAGAGTATTATTTTAAAAAGGAAATGTATCCAGTGATACAAGTAGAAAATAAATAGTAAGATGGTAAATTTAAACTCAAATAGATAATTACATTAACCATAAGCAAAGTAAAGGAATGAGACAAGTGATGGATAAATAACGAACAAGAATGAGTAAGCTCCAGTAGACAAAGCACCAAGGACTGCATGAAAGTGGACACAGAGCAGGAAAGGACTCAGACCTAACTCAGGGAGCAAGCTGCTGAGGAGGGGAGGGACTACATGAGGGGACTTACCTGTCTGGGATAGCCGTTCCAAACTTCCCACAGGTCATAGACCCAAGGTTTCTGAAAAAGCGAGGAACCAAGAGAAACTGTTCAGAGTCAAAGGCTGATTTCAGCAGAAACCTAAGCCTTTCCTGATGTCGCTGACAGGGAGGAAACATGCACAGTAAGATACTTTCATCACATTCCTGCTCCCCCAGCAGTATCTCTCTTCTTCGCAGGTATTTCTATTTGTTCTTATACAATGCCTCTGTGACATGCAAGAGTTCTAGTGAGTCTGGGATCGATAATAGTCCTGATTCTCAAAGGAAATTATTTATTTCAAACAAGTGCCTCTTCTAGTGAAATTGTTTCTGGGCCAATTAGATTACTGCTTCTGTAGCAATAAAAAATCTTGAAATATTCATAGCAATAAAATATCTTAAGCGAAATCTTAAAAGAATCTTTAGAGACATCTCGAAAAGCTAGTTATCTTTCTTCTGTTAACAATTTACTATTAATTTTATATATCACTTAATGAGATAATCATTTAATAATTATTTTAACAGACAATGCAAAGGGAATATGATATGGAGAGATTTGATTTCTGATGGGCAAGTAATGAAAGTCTTCATAAACAAGTGATTAGAGTAAGCAGAGGTTTAAAAGCTGGTTATCTTATTGAAAGTATATCTCAAGGGATTCATAAGCAGGAATTTTTAAAATTAAAGACAAATTACAGTCAAAGATATATCAGAAAGAAAACTTACATCATAAAGAAATGCAATTCCAGCAATGGTAATAATTAGGTAAAATGTAAATCGCCAGCTGCCAAAAGAAATAAAACACTTGTTAAGGTGACTGACATCTGAGGAGAAAAACATTTTGTATAACACTTTGGAAAGAATGCACATTCTGGAGTCAGAAAAATCTAATATCCTGATTCTGCCACTTGTTGGATGGCTAAAAGTTCAAGTATGTCACTTAACTCAAGGAGCCTTAATTTCTTCATCCATAAGATGAAAATAACAAAACTTACCTCCAAATGTAAAAACACTGAAGATAACTTATGAAAAATTATGATATAGTGTCTGGTATGAAGTAAGCAACCAGTGTTAGCTATCGTTACTACTAATATGCCTAGCCTAGTTCCTGACACACAATAAATGATGTTTGATAATCAGTTCAGTTCAGTGCAGTCACTCAGTCGTGTCTGACGTTTTGGGACCTCATGGACTGCAACACGTCAGGCCTCCCTGTCCATCACCAACTCCCAGAGTTTGCACAAACTCACGTCCATTGAGTTGGTGATGCCATCTAACTATCTCATCCTCTGTCGTCCCCTTCTCCTGCCTTCAATCTTTCCTGGTATCAGGGTCTTTTCAAATCAGTCAGTTCTTTGCACCAGGTGGCCAAAGTATTGGAGCTTCATATTAAAAAGCAGAGACATTTTTTTGCCAACAAAAGTCCGTCTGGTCAAGGCTATGGTTTTTCCGGTAGTCATGTATGGATGTGAGAGTTGGACTATAAAGAAAGCCGAGCACAGAAGAATTGATGTTTTTGAACTGTGGTGTTGGAGAAGACTCTTGAGAGTCCCTTGGACTGCAAGGAGATCCAACCAGTCTATCCTAAAGGAGATCAGTCCTGGGTGTTCAATGGAAGGACTGATGCTAAAGCTGAAACTCCAATATTCTGGTCACCTGATGCAAAGAGCTGACTCATTTGAAAAGACCCTGAAGCTGGGAAAGATTGAGGGCAGGAGGAGAAGGGCACGACAGAGAATAAGATGGTTGGGTGGCATCACTGATGCCAATGAGTTTGGATGAGTCTGGGTAGGCTCTGGAAATTGGTGATGGACAGGAAGGCCTGGCATGATGCAGTCCATGGGAACACAAAGAGTTGGACACGAATGAGCAACTGAACTGAACTAAACTGGAGGCCATTCCTCAGTTTACACAGCCAAGCAGTGACACAGTCAAGTCAGTAACATAGGTCTTTGAACCCTGAATCCAGTAGTGTTTTTGGAAAACTGTCACTGCTTCTAAGCTTCATGATGGTTTTCCTTCATGGCTTGTTTTGATTAAGTAAAAATGTAGGGTTCAATTACTCAGAAAGTTGAACCACAAAGTGAGCCAGTTGAGACTCATTCCCACTTGTTTCATTTACTGTTGGTTCAACAAAGCCACGTGCTTAAATGTAGAGAGCATTTCCTTGATCCTTAATTATTCGGGCCAAACAAGAAGTACAAAAATGAGATGATGAGATCTGCCAGGCCCAAAGGAAGCCATAAGCATGGCAGCACATCTCTTATCATTTGTGTCTCAAACATGTATTGATCTCTTAATCCTGTTTCAGGAACCATGCTAAGCATACTTGTGTGATGCCATATTTTCTTCTTTGCTGCTGCTGCTGCTAAGTCGCTTCAGTCGTGTCCGACTCTGTGCGACCCCATAGATGGCAGCCCACCGGGCTCCCCCATCCCTGGGATTCTCCAGGCAAGAATACTGGAGTGGGTTGCCATTTCCTTCTCCAATGCATGAAAGTGAAAAGTGAAAGTGAAGTCGCTCAGTCGTGTCCGACTCCCAGCGACCCCATGGAGTGCAGCCTACCAGGCTCCTCCGTCCATGGGATTTTCCAGGCAAGAGTACTGGGGTGGGGTGCCAACAAGCTTATGAAGTAGCTCCTTTTGTGGGTCGTTGCTTGGTTCTCACAACAACACTAAAATGTAGATGAGATGAAGACTAAAGAATGCTAAACTTGAGAGAGATCACATAATTTACCCAAGACTGTATAGTAACAATCAGTATTGTTGTTCAGTCACTAAGTCATGCGACTCCACGGACTGCAGCATGCCAGGCTTCCCGGTCCACTATCTCCTGGAGTCTGCCCAAATTCATGTCCATTGAGTCGGTGATACCCTCCAACCATCTTATCCTCTGCCTCTTGCTTCTCCTTTTGTTTCCAATCTTTCCCAGGATCAGGATCTTTTCCAATGAGTCAGCTTGCTGCATCAGATGGCCAAAGTATTAGAGCTTCAGCATCAGTCCTTCCAATGAATATTCAGGGTTGATTTCTTTTAGGATTGAATGGTTTGATCTCCTTGCAGTCCAAGGGACTGTCAAGGGATTTCTCCAGCACCACAATTCAAAAGCATCAATTCTTTGGTGTTCAGTTTTCTTTATGGTCCAACTCTCACATCCATACATGACAAATGGAAAAAACATAGCTTTGACGATACAGACCTATGTTGGCAAAGTGATGTCGTTGCTTTTTAATACAGTCTAGGTTTGTCATGACTTTCTTTCCAAGTAGCAAGCATCTTTTAATTTCATGGCTGCAGTCACCATCCACAGTGATACTGGAGCCCAATAAAATAAAATCTTTCCCAATCAGATGCAAGAGTAAAATCCAAGCTTCACATCTTCCCGGACCAGCCCTATCAGGTCTATTATACTATTCCAGAGGTCCTCAAAGTCAGAGATCTCTGACATCAAACACTTTCACAATGATAATGAAATGTTATTTGTCTTATTTCTTACTCTCATTTCCTCCCAAGTGTCCAGTGGCATTTCCCAGAAGCTACATGTCCAGTGATGGTATCTTTGCTCTGATAGCTGATGACATATGTGCTTGTGTAGTCTTATATTTTAATTTCCATTTCTAGTACAGTAGACATCAATAGGTATAACTCACACAAGCAGATGCTCTTTGGGGGTCTGTAATAGCTTTTAAGAGAATAAAGGGATCCTGAAATCAAAAAGCTTGGGAGCTGCTGTGCTTCACTAATTGTGAAGCAATTGACTAATTGTGCTTCACTAATTTTCCTTGCTTCAGATGAACTTAAGGTAGTAAAATGTCCTTTTTTCCAGGAATGGCTGAGACAAACATAATTGTAAGGGAGGGACAAAAAAACTCTTGGAAAAAAACAAATTGACTGGTTAGACACAGATGGCAAAGTTGAAAGATGAAGGCCTGCTGAGTGAGATCAGGGAGGAGCTGGATAGCGGGACCTCGGGTGACATGAGACAGGACAAATATGGTTCTCCACAGTGGCAGGGCAGGATGGAGAAGGTGGTGGACCTGCCCAGTGGCCAGCTGGGCAGTGGCAGTCCACCCAGCAGGAGAAGAGTGCCTCCCACCAGCACGAGACACACCAGGTACTTGGAAATTCTGTGTGTGCATGCTTAGTCATGTTGGACTCCTTGTGACCTCCTGGACTATAGCCTGCCAGGCTCCTTTATCCATGAAACTTTCCAGGCAAGAATATTGGAGCAGGTTGTTAATCCTCTTCCAGGGGATCTTTCCACCCCAAGGACTGAACCTGCGTCTCTTATGTCTCCTGCATAGGCAGGCAGATTCTTTACGACTGAGCCACTGGGAAAGCCCACTTGGAAACTGTTTGGTGTTTAATTAAATTTCTCATTGTTGAAAAGTGATCAGTTAATATGGAATCTGATTTTAAAATGAAGGATTCACTATGGATTAAAATCCTGAATGCTATAAAACAGGGCTTAGGGGTCACCCTTACAGAAAGTAATCAAGGAAACAACACACTGAACTTAAGGTGTTCAGAGATTAACCATCCTGGTATTGTGGAGAAGTGTTGGCCTGTTGGAGAATAATTTGTAAGAGTTCTGTGTTGGGGAATAAGTTTCCTGAAGAAGCATGCCGGGCTGCAACGGACCATGCAGAAGCGCACCGGGCTGCGATGGACCGTGCAGAAGCACGGCCGAGAGCAGCTACCCCTTGCTGAAGGTCAGGGGAAGCGACTGAGAGTGCTAGGCTGCGTCAGCACAGGAGCGGCCAAAAGAAGCTACCCCACGTCCTAGGTCAGGAGTAGTGGCCGAGAGGAGCTATCACACGCCTGAGGTCAGGGGAGGCGGCTGAGAGGAGCAACCCCACATCCAAGGTCAGGAGGGGTGGCGGTAGGAGATACCCGTCGTCCAAGGTAAGGAGCAGCAGCTGACATTCCAGGTCACGGAATTTGGCAAAGGGTAGCTCCTCTCGGCCACGCTTCTGTGTGATCCATCGCAGCCGGCGCGCTTCTGGGTGGTCCATCACAGCCGTGAGGAGATACCCCATGTCCAAGGTAAGAGAAACCCAAGTAAGACAGTAGGTGTTGCAAGAGGGTATCAGAGGGCAGATACACTGAAACCATAATCACACAAAACTAGCCAATATGATCACATGGACCACAGCCTTGTCGAACTCAATGAAACTAAGCCATGTCGTGGGGGGCCACACAAGACGGGAGGGTCATGGTGGAGAGGTCTGACAGAATGTGGTCCACTGGAGAAGGGAATGGCAAACCACTTCAGTATTCTTACCTTGAGAACTCCATGAACAGTATGAAAAGCCAAGATGATAGGATACTGAAAGGGGAACTCCCTGGGTCGGTAGGTGCCCAATATGCTAATGGAGATCAGTGGAGAAATAACTCCAGAGAGAATGAAGGAATGGAGCCAAAGCAAAAACAATACCCAGCCGTGAATGTGACTGGTGATAGAAGCAAGGTCCAATGCTGTAAAGAGCAATACTGTATAGGAACCCGGAATGTCAGGTCCATGAATCAAGGCAAATTGGAAGTGGTCAAGGATTGGAATGGGTGAATTTAACTCAGATGACCATTATATCTACTACTGTGGACAGGAATCCCTTAGAAGAAATGGAGTAGTCATCATGGTCAACAGAAGAGTCCGAAATGCAGTACTTGGATGCAATCTCAAAAACAACAGAATAATCTCTGTTCATTTCCAAGGCAAACTATTCAATATCACAGTAATCCAAGGCTATACCCCAATCAGTAACACTGAAGAGGCTGAGGATGAACTGTTCTATGAAGACCTACAAGACCTTATAGAACTAACACCCAAAAAAGATGTCCTTTTCATTATAGGGGACTGGAATGCAAAAGTAGGAAGTCAAGAAACACCTGGAGTAACAGGCAAATTTGGCCTTGGAATGCGGAATGAAGCAGGGCAAAGACTAATAGAGTTTTGCCAAGAAAATGCACTGGTCATAGCAAACACCCTCTTCCAACAACACAAGAGAAGACTCTACACGTGGACATCACCAGATGGTCAACAC